>JAMKCH010036624.1:0-14917 GCA_023653785.1 Ophioderma brevispina | reverse complement strand
TTAGATATATATATATATATATATATATATATATATATATATATATATATATATATATATATATATATATATATATATATATTAATATCGATGAATCTAAACAGAATCAGAGTGCTCGATATAGATGAATGTAGAGCAGGATATGATTATTACACGATATTAATCATTCAGTATCATTACTCGGAGTTTCACGCAGCTATACACCACGATCTTCAGATGATTTTGAATGTTTATGTTATTGTTGGAAAGCTTACGGGTGGGAACGCGCGAAGGAGCGTACAGGGGCGCGAGCAGTTGGTAAACTGCAAATGTGCGTACGCAACTCGCGCAAAGTGAGCATCCGTAAACCTCCAACATTGAAATGCAATTTACAACGTCTTATTAGCACGTTCATTTGTTTTCCCGTGCCTACAGGTTGAGATGATTTCAGTTTTCTTGTTGATATTGTTACCCTTGCTGCACAAAATTTGTTGCATTGTCCTGATTTTCTTCTCCAGGTGTTAGACTCCTTTAAGATGTCCCAGTTGATAGAGTATCCAGACTCTCTCTCTTTTAGACTCCATATAAGCTTTGAAAGTTCTGTCTCCCTTCGGTACTTCTCGCTTTTGAATGACTTGATGTGATTCCGGTATCGATCTTTGAAGGTGCCGCCGGTGAGTCCAATGTATGTTCTTTCACCTTTATCGGTGGTAACTGTTGCTTTGTAGACTACGGCTGAAAGTAGACATTTTCCATCAAGCGGACAAGTGCTTTTGTATCACACGAGCGTTATGCGATTTAATGATAGCTCGCATATTCTTCATGCAGCAGTATCCGACTTTAAGAGTGTTATTATTAAAGATCGTGTGTAGCTTGTTGTTTGGTGGGAAGTGTTTCTTGACTAATTTTAGGAATGTGGCTCCGACGTTTGTTCTGACGTTCTTGCTGAAAGGAGGGTTGAACCATATGATCTTTCTTTTGCGGCATTTTTTCTTCTTCGCAGGTGCAGGTTTTTCATACGTGATATTTTCTTTGTAACCACTCCGTTTCAAGGCGTCATTGTAAGTCGAACTTGCTTGATGAAAGATGTCTTTGTCGGATGTAAGAGTTGATATTCTTTTGCTGACCGATTGTGGGACATGTTTGATTATGAAAGATGGGAGATTGGACTTGGCGTCAATGTATTGGGGCTCGTTGTTTGGCTTTCTGTATGGCTGATGTTTACCTGTTTCCAGATCTAGGTTTGCATCGAGGAAGTTCACGTATTTTAAATTGGTTTCCACTGTGATTCTGAGGCCTAACTGTTGGAAGATTCTGATGAGATCTTTTCTTGTACGGTCGGCTTTGGGGCCTGAAGAGTTCTTCATAACGGCGAGACCATCGTCTCTGTAAAGGCCTACGCTGTGCAAATCGAGGTTGACTCAATCCGCTGTAAAATATAAATACCGACAAGTTCACATACCTCGGCTCCATCGAATGCTCCCATGGAGACATCAAATTCATTGCTTGCGTCTCTCTTCGTCCATGGTTTGCCAGTGATGTCAAAGAGCAGACAACGTCTTGCGTGCATTATTGTTTCCTGTTCCACCGCTGTAATATGTGTATAGTGACGAGCCCATTCCAAACATTCGGTTAGGAGACTTACTGTTATCGATGGATAAAAGTCTATTATGTCAAATTGGATGAAAGTAAGATTCTTCCTGTCTTGTAGATGGTTAAACCAGTTAAGAACAACGTGGGTATTTTCCACTGATTTTTGTTAAGTTTAGATCTAAGATCATCGTTTATACGATCTAGCATTATCTTACTTACTTGTCCGAGTTCACTTTTCGTTGGGTTTATTAATCTGCATTTTGGGTTGTTCTCGAAGTTGTCTTTATGGTCCTTTAAAGGAAATATGTCATGATTCTGAATATTTGGAAAATTTGGTATGGATGGAAAGCTTAAGTAACGTAGATTACATATAAATCAAAATAAGTTGAAAATTGTCCACATTTGTTGAGTATTTTGCCCTTTTAATTTTCCGCCTAATAGCTTACTCGAAAACGATTCCGACAAATCCACATCGCAGACAAATGGTGACGTCAAAGTGATGACCATCCATAATTTACGTCGTTGTGACCATCATATCGCAGTGTTGCCACTTCAATAATAATTAAAACACAACGAAATGAAACAAAATATGTCATTCTGTAACTTTCAAATTTTATTATTACTTTCATTAATCCATCAATATTACAGTGTCAGCAATAACAATTCGAGTCAACACGATGTTTTGGTCATCACTTTGAGGAGACAATGAGGAACCAGCTTCCCGGAGCGAAATTGGCACACAACGAACTCACCACCCAGTACGAACTACAATATTGCTCATAAAGTTGGAATAAAATATTTTAGCACTTTTTTATGGAATGATTCTTACAGTGTGAGTTATTTATGATATCTAGGGTGTATATCGTCACACTGCTTGATTGATCAGTCTCTTCCGAACACATCACCATGAACTTAGTCCACAATTAACCCTTAAAGAACTGTGGCTTAGCTAAAAGGGGTATTTGCTCGGCCCGATTTAGGATTTTGTTACAATGTTTTCACATCAGTCAATTTTACAGATTGGGCGATTTCTAGTACTGTTTTAAATGTCAATCAGTCACTAATATCGAGTATGGCTTCCCCTGGCATGAATCAGTGCGTCAAGACGTCGCGGCATACTGTCCACAAGGTTGTTTATAATTTAAACGGACAGAACGTTCCACTCATCGGTCAGAACCTGAGCTAACTCCTGCAGAGTTTGAGGAAGATTTTCCCTGCCATTGATGTTTCGGCCTAAAGCATCCCAGGCATGCTCGATAGGGTTCATATCAGGGGAGCAAGCAGGCCATGGTATCTGCTCCATCCCCGTTTGCCTAAAGAAATTGTCTCACTACAGCGGCCCTGTGCATAAACCCTTCTTGCATGTGGCAGGCAGTGGTTTTCCCGAATGTCCAGGTATATGACGGCGTTCATATTTCCATCTGGCACCACAAGTGACGCTTTTCTTCCAAAATGAATACCGGCCCATACCATCACTTAGCCACCACCCCCTTGAGTCGATTCCTGAACACAGTCATCTCGGAGATTCTCACCATGTAATCGACGAATCATTTGTCTTCCATCTTGATGGACAAGGATGTAGCGGCTCTCGTCCTTAAAGACAACATGTCGCCAGCGTCCGAACTGTAATCTTCTGTGCTCCCTAGCCCAGCGAAGTCGAGTAACTCTGTGGTGAACGGTTAGGCGTGGTCATTTGGGTTTTCGTCTTGCTCGGTAACCATGTTGAAGCAATCTCCGATTTACAGTTTGGCGGGAAACGTTGATTCCATAGTGTCTTCTCCACAAACGACGAAGACGACTCGTTGGCATTTTCAGGACTCTACGGCACAGATCATCTCGTCTGGTAGTCAATCGTGGTCGTCCTGGAAATTTTCGAGACCTCAAATGACCCACCTCTAGATGATATTTGAGGATTTTATAGACCATACTCTGCGATATCCAGATGAAATAAGCAATTTTGGCTTGTTTGTACCCTTCCCGTCGGTGTGCAAGCACTCTTTGGCGTATTGACAATGCCGTTGGACGAGGCATAGCCTAGGGAACCTCTGTATCAGTTTGTTTGTTGTTGTAAAGGTAACAACCAACTCTGAAAAACGTTGGCTTCTTGCACACATGCTTGGAGCAGGGAAAAGGAACAAACAACAGACGTCGGGCCTTTTATAGCTCCCCACAAAAGGCATTGTTACGTAATTCAAAATAATACATGGATGCACGTCACTTGGGTAGTGGGGACTCATTATGTAATCATTCACTTACTATAATATGATTACTGAGGCGTCCAAATTGAAATAGGTTTTCAGATTGGGACTGAAAAAAATATTCCAACTTTATGAGCAACAGTGTCATTGCAGATACCGGCCATTTTTAATGATTACACACACTTCTGATTTTAAAAATGCTCCTTTAAGCAGAATCATAATAATCATACCTAGCCGAAATTTTCAGCCATTTTTGGCAAATACCGGGAATTCCATTTAAACTACTCTTTTTGTTTAGCTGCTATTTTTATTTTCAAAATGTCCACCAATATTCTTTACCCATATGGGACATACTGCTGACGCTAGGCCACGATATAAATTTTAGTCAGTTCCCAAGCACATCACTGGTCCTTTTTCCAAACCCCAATTTGGTATAGATATTGTCCTATATTTAAGAAATAAAGGGCCAGAAAAACTTTCAAATAATGGGCTCGGCTGCGCCTCGCCCATTATTTAGTTTTTCTGACCTCGGACACATTATTCGCCCATAAATGACACTGCAAAACCCTCTATTTCTATTCTATTACCTAAAACAGCTTAATTTAATAAGAAAATGCATTGGCGACCCATTATTGCAGAATAATGGGCAGTAAACTAACCAATCAGAATGCTGTATTTTCAATAATGGGCAGCAGAGGTAATAGAATTCGGCGTGTGGGCAACACAGAAGAATAAAACTGGTGGCAAAACCTATGTTTGTGATACTGGAAATTCCATTAAAAGTACTATTTTAGTTTTAGTATTTTTAGCCGCCATCTTGAATTTCAGAATGACCGTCAATGTTCATTTTAGTTGTTCTGTACCTCGGATTGGAGCAACATAGACGATTAGGTACGATTGAAATCGAAAACGGTGGCCATTAAGTAAGTGCTCAAGGATGTCATGGTGGCATCTTCGAGATGCCATCCTAGAAATCCATCAAACATTTATGCAGGGACTCTGTACAAGGCCATATGGGCCTACTGTATTGTGGTCGTTTCATAGTCCAAGATGCAAATGATGTATTGCCAATGATTTAGTCGAGCGCCACTGCCACAGCATCACAAAGCGCACGACGGAATCCAATTGTTAATAATCATTTGATACTTCTATGTGAAGGGGGTGGTAGGGGCGAGTAAATTTTCCATCCGTATCTAATGTACAGATTTGTTAAAACACTGAAGAACACTAATGCTGGGACTTGCAGAGGATTCACTCATACGCGCCATATTCTTAAATATGCTTGTGTGTAATGAAGAGTCTGATTGGTAAAGTAAGCTCATCTACAATTTCAAAGTGGCCGCAATATTCATAGACTATTTGTCACCGAACTTTGTCTTATAAAGCCTTGTTAAAAAATCAAATCATATATAATATATATATATATATATATATATATTATATATATCTATATATATATATATTATATATATCACATGTCGGCAAGTAAATGACAGATTCCAATCAGTCTTAAAGAAGACGTAAGAAAAATCAATTCGTCTGATGAAGTATTTGTCGAAGCGGATTTAAAACTAGGAATATGTATCAAATGACACAGTGAATGTTATAAGAAACTGCTCAACCGATAATATAACACAGAAATACAAACTAGCGACTCCGAAGTGGCAAAGATATTGAAGACGAGTCTGAAGTGATAGCTGACAAATTGAACATTAGCGAAAGGATAAACAGAACTGTCGAGAGGGACATGCGTTCGTCACATTAAAGGAAAAAGGTCAAGATTTTTGTCAAGCTCCGTTTGACTTACATTCATAAAATATATGTACAGACATCACGAATTCCAGAAAAAAATAATACAATTGATGTAACATTAACAAAAAATAGAGCATTTTAATTTTGTGCTTTTTGGACATACGAAGAAACGGGCGGATTTTTTCGCCACGGCTTCATTGATCAAAAGCGCCCATTTGCTCTCCTCGTGACGTCAAAGTGATGACCAAAAATAGTGTTGACTCGAATTGTTATTGCTGGACACTGTAATATGATGGATTAATTGGGGGACAAGTAATAATAAAAATTAGAAAAAAAAAGTTACACACTGACATATTTTGTTTCATTTCGTGGTTTAATTATGATGAAGTGGCAACACTGCGATATGATGGTCCACACGACGTAATTATGGATGGTCATAAATTTGACGTCACCATTGCATGCGAGTGGATTTTGTCGGAAAATCGTTTTCGAGTAGCTATTGGGCGGAAAATTAAAAGGCAAAAAATACTCACCACACTGTGGACAATTTTCAACTTATGTTGATTGTGTAATCTACGTACTTAAGATTTCCATCCATACAAATTTCCAAATATTAAAAAAACTAGAAAAAAATATTTCCTTTTAACATAATGTGCTTAATTCGATGTTGGAGAGCGATTCGAACCACATCTAATGTACTGCTGTATTCATGGCATAGGTGCAACGTGAGATTAACAGATCAGGTGCTCCTACAAAAATCGAAAGCTCTGATGTTGGCGCTGATGTAAACCTTTCCTCAAAAATATCCCCATTGAAAGGATTAAGCTGAGAAATGTTTCCTGGTACAAAAATTGTGAAATTTCTAATTACAAATACGAACTTCAGATTATGTTTTATATTGAAATCTAAGCAAATTAAAATCATCTTTTTATCGCCTTTAAGACGTTTCGGTACCAAATACAAGGTAAGAAAATCTATTGAGTGTCTAATCTATAGCAAATACTATTATGGCACAATATTTGGGTGCCTCAAAATTCCTCGTTGCACCTTTCAGGGACACAAAAAAATATCAGACATAATGAAGGGCCCCTGCTGAAATTTCACTTCCACAAAATTTGAAAACAATTTTAAACATTAACAAAAATACACATTTGTTGTAGAATTATACCCTAAGGTTTTTCCGCCTTGATAAATCACTTTTCGTTCCAAATTATTTAAGAATTGTCAATTGAATTTACGCTTCTTTCATCCAAACGCTCCAAATATCCACCGGGGTAAAGTTAAATATATAAGGTGATCCCAAAGTTATGGAGGGAGGGGGGGGGGGGTTGCAACCGCCCCCTTAGGTAGTGAAGTACCTAGTACAACGCAGGACTATTACACACACGTAGTTACCAATCCCTAGCTATGGTTCTCCTTCTTTCAATAGTGATATAAACTGGTACCAGTAAGTGATAGTTTTTGCAAGTCACCAAAACTTCATAGGATATAGTGTAGATTACTGGAAAAATTCCTGTTTTCGACAAAAAAAGTAAGGGATATTTGATTTTCACCCGATTTTGGCCCAACTTAATGGGAAAGGATTAGTTGATATCCAGATAGTTTAGGCTATAATAAGAATGTTTTTCATCCTATTTCCAGGATATTTATACTTTCCTGAACTTATGACGTCATAGTGACGTCATAATGGGAATATTGGTACATATTTTGAAATTCTAAGGTATCCTCTGGTACCAAATATATAGGAACCGGATATTCAGTAACACGGAAAATCATGGTTGGTGACAACCATCCATTCGGGCGTTTTGTTACAAAACTGAACAATATAAATAATCTTGCGCTCCATCTTCATGGGCGTACCCATGACTGCAGGACCTCGGGGTGCGGGAAACCTATGATAAGAAAAAATAGGCTGATTTTGTTTTTTTGCAAACCCCGGGGTGCTCGCGCTGCCTCCGCACGCCGGCTGGGTACGTTGGTGGTTCTTAACTGAAAAATCAATATTACCGACATGTGACGCATTTAACGATAGTGTACTTGTATGACGTTTCTTTTGTTAAAATAAGACACACATGTAGCAAAATTAGACACACAGGCCATGGTGGAATAAAGCAAAACATAAGAAATGGAGCCATGGAAATATTCCTCTGTTAGCACACACACACACACACACACACACACACACACGCTCGCGCGCGCACGCACACACACACACACACACACTCGCGGCACGCGCACGCGCGCACACGCACTCGCGCCCATCCGTTATTAATTACTCTTCACATATTTATACTCACATTAACGACAAAGAAGCTGTGCGATTCCCGTTCATAATCTAAATGCTCTGTTCAGAGCGATTTAAGTTACATAGCTTTTCCCACCTGTTTCTCTTTTGGGCATATGGTTGCGCGTTCAAGCACGAAAGCCAATGGAGGGAAACAAAAAACACAACTTATATTTTGATTTATTTTCAAATCCTCCACAATAGATTGCGGAACTACGTCAATCTGACAAAGTTCAAGCTCTGACCCCAGTTTGACTGCTAAATGTGTAGAAAAAATGCTTCTTTGTATAGAATTCATTTGTGAAGTAAACAATATACACAGGCTTTTAATTGAAATTTTGTCCCATTGGATTCGGCAAATTGCCCAAAATGTGGCAAAAGTGGACAGAATCATTTGTTTAAAATTTATATTTTTTATTTAACATTAAAAATAAAACAATAAATACTATATATCATTGTGAGGATAATGGCCATACGGGTATGGTATTTACTTATAAAAGAAATGTTTTATAACAAGAAGTACATTTTAAATCAAATGCCCATATTTTTCTCACTTTGAAAATAAAATAGCATAACATATTTTGATATTCATTCATTTTTAAAATTGCAACTTAAATGCTTTTAAAGGAAACATATTCCTGTATTTATACAGTGGTTTCTGTCGCAGTAAGTGTCACCTCTAAGCTTCCAGTAGACGCGAATGTGCAAAGTATATGAGCAAAAACTCTTTATTTGACGTATTGCAACATAATTTTCATCTTTATAAATAAGAAAGGTTGTTTCAATTTTAAGCGTGCAGGGAGTAATTTATAACAGTTGGTTACAAGTTTTGTCACCGAAAGGTGTCCATTTAGTTCTGAAATAAAAACATTAGAAATTACAAATATTTTACCATGGAATGAACAACTTTTTTTCTAATCTTTAACTCATACTTTCACCTCCAAATATTTCTTTACAAATTTTGGCATTTAAGCACATAATATTTAAACATCTGAACCTTGTCATATTTAGGCAATGACATCACATACATTTTTCTTCTCTGGTAGACGCATACAGACTTGGTGCGTCATCATTTGCGCACCTGTAACAATAAATTAGTCAATTTTGTACAAATGTATTTATTTATTACAATTTACAGGACCGAGACCTCAGAGGTATACCCAACAGTGGTCAACCACTCTACTAGGGGTATCCCTCGAAACTGACCAGAACTGATTGGGAACATCCGGGGTTTCCACCCTACTCTTCTCGACACTTGACTGATATACATCAGAGTGTGTTTTGAATCAATCCCATGATGCATAGCAATGTTCCTATACTGTACTGTACTAAATTCATGTCAGTACTTAGGCATAAAAAGTATTCCAAAAGTTTAAGAACCACAAGATATTTCATAATCATGCTAAAAATTCCCTAAGAACTATGCTTTTTGTGGGCTAAAATGAGCATTAAAGTCAGGATTTTTATGTGTTACGAATAGGATTTTTATGGGATCACGTGACCCTGTTGAGGTAAATTTTCCCAAAACTAGTGCATTGTGGGATTGACTCAAAACACCCTCTAGATATACATATACAGGTATGACTCTCTGTACATGGGACGGGATATTTTCATGGTTCATTTGCCCAAGTCCAAATGAACCACGGGGAGAGCGTAATTCTTGTTTTAATTAATAATAATTATACAAACTAAATCCAGAATTTAGTCCTATAAGACATCCTTTTTACTAATGTTAGTAAAAAACGATGTCTTATAGTACTGATTTGTACAAAATTTACTAATTTATTTTTAAGGTGTTGCAATTGGTGTTTTTCCTAGTATGGAAGGCGCTGCACACCCGCTTGCACGTTCTTTGTATTTCCGATTCCGATTCTGTATAGCCTAGATCAAGACTAGCTAAGAACCGACAATCTGCTGTTTATTTTTCCCACTGTATTGTATTTTTCAATCAATGAAGTTGGTAGAGCGCCTTGAACAAGGCTAGGGTCCGTATGGTCCGTGTAAGCAGCCAGTGACACAAAGTCGAAGGCTGTCTACACGAACCCATACGGTCAAGTGCGATTGTTAGATCCACTATGATGATGTCATTAGTCACCATACACATTAATTAGTTAAATTAACAAATTATTAATTTCAAATTATTCTGAAGTCTCAATGAAACTAATGTTAATGACAGAGATTTCGAAATATAATTTTTTGTAATTACAATAGTCAACTAATATTAAAGATAGTCATCAAAACTAGCAAATTTCAAAGTTTGATATGATAGGATTCTGTATATTATAAATTTGGTTCTCCAATTTTTGAACTTCTTAACCCTCGTCTCATCAAGCCTTTTTTAACCACCCCCTCGGGAACTCGTTATCAAGCATCCCATGATTCTCATTTTGATACTAGTAAACAGCT
This sequence comes from Ophioderma brevispina, assembly GCA_023653785.1. Lineage (NCBI taxonomy): Eukaryota > Metazoa > Echinodermata > Ophiuroidea > Amphilepidida > Ophiodermatidae > Ophioderma > Ophioderma brevispina. The sequence continues at coordinate 4,705 of JAMKCH010036624.1, read as the reverse complement.
ATAGTCCTTTCTTTCCATTGGTAACACAATAAGTACCAACCCACCTAGTATGGCGTCACAATGAGGTCAAAAAGTCCGCGAGTCGGCGAATCTGTCATTTTCCACAAAAACAGGCGAAAATCCAATTTTGCACCAAAAATGGTAGGAATATCGGACTTTCATGCGGTTCTCAGCTCTAAATGATGGCAGCGTAATAGTTTTACATAAACATAGATTTTTAGTGCCATGTGCATTATATTTTACAAAAATGTACCAGAAATTCTTCTTGGATGGCAACCACGCCCTAACCATTGACTTTGATGGCATACTCTAACCCTGGTAAAGATGCTACCTTGACATTTTTTTCTTTTTTTGCTAAAATGACCGGGAAGGATGAGAAAACAATTACCTGCACGCTTTTTACGAAAACTTTTGGCGTTTTAGAACATCCCCTTGATAAAACGAGGGTTAAGCCAAGTTGACCACACGGAGAACCTTTGGAGGACGCACCTATCAAGGATGTATGAAAAATAGTCGCCATTCGCCAGTTTGCCACCTGTCATCAAGGATTGCATTTTTTTTAAACAATCTGTAAAACTTTCTAATAATATTTTTGACCAGGATTGTTATGATAGACTGTGGGGCGTAGACCAAATAACGGACTGTATGACAAATTCCGTAGTCACATCAAAGGGTGAGGGGGGGGGGGGGGAAAGACAAAACCCGGTGTGAAAGCAGATATAGTCCGGCGGGAGCCACAGTCCGGGGCTCCATAGACGATAACGGAATAAAGCGTGAAGCTAATGTTGCGTAAAGAGTCAACTGAATCGATTGCCCTATTGTTCACCATTGTTCCCGTACTATGTGTACGCCGGACTATAATTACTTCTACACCTGTGTAACATTTTCGAAGCGGTTTATCAGCAATAATAACATCCATACAAGGTTAGTGGTTTGATCTCTTTGTGTTCCTTTGAATTTCCCCGCGAAACAAAATACGTTTGATTGGGTACAGCCTTGAGAAAGTCTCAACCCTTGCCTGACACACTATTCTCATAAACTGTTGATTCAAGTAACTTTTGGGATTGGAGCATTCCCCTCTATGTCGAATACCTTACCGAAGCGAATGATGCACTGATACAGTGAATGTACTATAGTGGACAGGCAGGTGTTCAACGGTCGAGTGATTTACCTTTCAGAGATACAGGGTATCCTTGTTGAATTCTTAACCCAGATCCGGAAAAAAAGCTGGTATAGGCATATGTAACGGCTCATTTTCAACCCACACTTTGCACGAATTTGAATTCTGTTCTGGTATTATGGTTTCTCTGATGTGCTGAGCGCCTTTCATGGCAGCCGCACAGCGCCTTGATCACGTTACGTGGATATGTCGCGCGTTAAAAATACAAATTATTATTATTATTATTATTATTATGGGGTACACGCCCTTTTTCAAATAATAGTAATAATAATAATCCAACAACGAAGATTATTCAAGCATATTGAAATGAACATTTCCAATTATTTAAAAACAATTTCCATGTTTATGTTGTATGAAAAATACAACAAGCCAAAGTTGGTACAGATTGATTAAATCTATAGGTATTCAGTTAGAAATGTGCTCCACGTAGACTAGGATGCAATTACAAATAACTGAAAATGCTGCTACATGTAAATACGTGTACCATAAAATCGCGTCTCAAGCACCAGTATGTATCGAGCGATGTCGAAAACAGAACAAGGGAGAAATATTTGACTAGCGCGTTCTATCTGATTGGGTGGGTCTCGGCCACGTTTCGTGTGAAGTTGTTATCATCCCAATAGATCTCATTGAAACACCATGTTCGTAAAAGTAGATCACGTCTCAGTGCCTCATGGAAGAAGAGATAAGAAAGAAGCACAACGACCAACTTGCTTTGACTAATCCATCTGCCGCCGCATAATTGCAATTGTTATCATATCCTCACAAGTGGCCATTCCGAGGATCATCCTAATCCATTTTCTCGCTCGAGAAAATTTGCAGTTCGTAGTTTTTCTTCATTGCGTAAAGATTCCGGGTCATCGTTGGTGATGACAGCGAATCAGCACGCGATGCTGTGCGAAGGAAATGCTCATGTAACATTTTTCGACAAAAACGTTAGGAATATTGGATTTCACCCGGTTTGCCCTCTTAAGGAAAGATTAGTTGATTAACCAGAGCGTGTAGTGCTATAACAAGATGTTTTCAGTCCTATTTCAGCATCTTTATACTTACCGGAACTTATGAAGTCAAAAGTGACGCATAATCGGAATATCGGACATATTTGAAAATCCTAAGTATCTCTGGTACCAAATATATAGGAACAGGTATTCAGTAACGAAAATCATGGAGGGGGCAAAACAATCCATTCCGGGCGTTTTGTTACAAAATGAACACTATAAATAAATAATCTTGCGCTCTCTCTTCATGGGCGTACCCAGGCCAGGCGGAGCTCGAGGTGCGGCAAACCTATGATAAGAAAAACATAGGTGATTTTGTATTTGTTTGCCACCCCGGGGTGCTCGCGCTGCCTCCGCACGCCGGCTGGGTACGTTGGTGGTCCTTAACTGAAAAATCAATGTATTTACAGACATGTGAAGCACATTTAACGAGAGCGCACTTGTATGACGTTTTTAGTTAAAATAAGACACACAGTAGCAAAATTAGGACACACAGGCCATGTGATAAAGCAAAACATTGAAATGGAGCATTGGAATAGATTCCTATGTTAGCAAACACACACACACTCCGAGCTCGCTCGCACACACACACTCGCGAGCACGCGCACGCGCACCACGCACGCGCGCTCATCCGTTATTAAATACTCTCACAGATTATACTCACAATAACGACAAAGAAGCTGTGCGATTCCCGTTCATAATCTAAAGGTTCAGAGCGATTTAAGTTACATAGCTTTTTCACCTCTTTATCTTTTGGGCATTGGGTGCGCGTTCAAAGCACGAAAGCCGATAGAGGGAAACAACAACCACAACTTATATATTGATTATATTTTCAAATCCCCCACAATAGATTGCGAAACTCGTCAATCTGACAAGGTTCAGCTCTGACCCCAGGTTAGGAACTTGTTTGCTAAAGTGTAGAAAAATGCTTTTGTATAGGAATTCATATGTGAAGTAACCAATTATACACAGGCTTTTAGTAAATTGATGTGCCATTTGATTCGGCAAATTGCCCAAAATGTGGCAAAAGTGGGGAAAATCATTTGTTTACAATTTATATTTTTTATTTTAACATTAAAAATAAAACAATAAATACTATATAGCATTGTGAGTGATGAGGGCCATACGGGTATGGTATTTATTATGAAAGAAATGTTTTATAACAAAAGTACAATTTAAAACAAATGCCCGTATTTTTCTCACTTTGAAAAGAAAAATAGCATAACATATTTGGTATTCATCATTTTTAAAATTGCAACTTAATGCTTTTAAAGGAAAACATATTTACCACTGTATTTATGCAGTGGTTTCTTTCGCAGTAAGTGTCAAACTCTGAGCTTCCAGTACACGCGATGTGTGCAAAGTATTGATGAGCAAAAATTTTTATTGAAGTCTTGCAACATATTTTCATCTTTAAAAATAAGAAAGGTTTTTTTCAGTTAAGCGTGCAGGAGGTAATTTGCTAGCAGTTGGTTAAAAGTTTTGTCACCGAAAGGTGTCCATTTAGTTCTGAAATAAAAACAATACAAAATAGAAATTACAAATATTTATGGAATGAACAACTTTTTTTCTAACTCATACTTTCACCTCCAAATATTTCTTTACACATTTTGGCATGAAGCCACAAACAATTAAAACATTGAACTTGTCAATTTAGGCAATGTCATTTCATACATTTCTTCTCTGGTAGACGCATACAGATTGTGCGTCATTCATTTGCGACCACTGTAAAATAAAATAGTCAATTTTGTACAAATTTATTTATTACAATTAGACATGCTAGAGCAGGGGTTCGCAACTTTTGGCTCGCGGGCCATGAAGGGCGTTTACCCTTCAAATATTCATGCTCGCGGGTCAGATGCACTCTCTTTTGCTATGTTTGCTGTATATTTCAAAACTGGTCAAGGGCAAACCACCAAAGCTTCGAGGGCCGGATCTGGCCCGCGGAGCGCCTGTTGAGAACCCCTGTGCTAGGAGGACTGAGATCTCAGAGGTATACCCAAAAGTGGTTACACTGTACTAGGGGTTCGCTCGAAACTGACCAGAACGGCTAGGGACAATTCGGGGCTCCATAGCGATAACGGAATAAAGCGTGAAAACGAATTAGTCTAGTGGGTAGAAGGGGTGTGAGTGCACCCCCCTGAAATAAAACTTCTAATCAATGTCACTATATCAGCAAAAAATGCGTAGAAACGAGTAGATATGTGAAAAAATCAAAAAAGTGTCCCACGTTCATTTTTTAGCAAATTTATGCAAATTAGTATCGCCATGACAGAAAAATACAATTTCTATATATCTCAGCAATACTGTGATAATGACAACCAAAGAGGTGCCTGGACCTATGGTTCGAGGGTCAAAGATCAAGATGGAACCAGCTTGAAAATTACCAGATGTACCCATGGGGAGGAGAAGCGAAAAAATTAGGGTGCCATTAGCTAAAAAATACAATTTTCAATAGATCTCAACCAATACTGTTGATAAATGAACAAATAAGATGACTGACCTATGTTTTGTGAGTCAAAAGATC
>JAMKCH010036623.1:0-14871 GCA_023653785.1 Ophioderma brevispina | reverse complement strand
CCTCTTTGAGTCTTGGGTACATGAATATTGATTCCTTACATCAAAATTGCTACTATTCGTACTACTTCAAAAATTTAATTCCTCAAGTGCGTGACTTGCTTCTTTCTTTAGATATTTTCTGTCTTACTGAAACGCACTGTGATGTTTCTGATTCTCTTAACTTTAAATGATTATCACATTGTTCAAAATTTTGACCTCGGTCTACTAGGCCCTAACTGCGGCCGATAGGATTGAAACCAACGAAAACGTGGTACCGGTCGGAAAATGCGTTTCGTTGCATCGGGCCGTCAACAACTATTTTTTGGTCGCGCAATGACTCTCATTGCACCTCTTGCATCTGGGAACGTCTCCCGAGAATGACGCGATGCGTTTTCGTTGCATCTGGGCCGTCTTCCTCCCCCGGAGAATGACGCGATTCGTTTCGTTGCATCTGGGCCGTCTTCCGCTGGGAATACGCGATGCGTTTGGATTGCATCTCGTCCCGTTCTTTACTGGAAATTGATGGCGATGGTTTTCGCTGCATTTGGGCCGTCTTTCCCGCAGAAGGCGCAATGTTTCTCAGGCTGGGGATCACTGTCCAAATGCCCATAGACAATTTCGATTTCGATGGTGATAGCGCCAACATTTTCGATAAGCTATTGGGTTTATTATGCATAAACGTATTCATGACTTAACCCGGAGCATGACGTAGCATAATAGCTAGCGCCACGCACGACTATTATGTAGCGTAATAGCGCCACTTCACGACTGGCGAACTATAAGCTACAAATTTCATGCAGATCAGTGTGTTATTTATTTATTTATTTATTAATTTATTTTATTTATTTACCTGTTTTATTTCATTTTTTCACGCGATGTTTTTCCTTGCACCTTGGCCGTCTTTCCGGTAAATGGCGCGATTTGTTTCGTGGCATCTGGCCGTCTTCCTCCGGGAAAAAGGCGGCGAGGTGTTTCGTTGCCTCTGGGCCTTCTTCCGGGTAAATGGCCGCGATGTGTTTTTCGTTGCATCTGGGCGGTTATTGACTTTACAAACGCTACTAATTCCTGTGCGGGAAAAACGGCCGAGATGCAAGAAACGCAAGCTTTGGCTCGCTTTGCATCTGGGGCATCTGGTCCGTTAAAAATGAAAAATAGATTGGCTTCGTTGCCTTGGGTGGGCCGTCGGCCGGCAAAAACGACCCGGTCCGGGTTAAGGCTTAGGGCTACACGGTCATCTGGTGTCGTTGGGGGCCAAGTAGTATTAACTTAGTTTACTTAAGGGGTTTCTTTTATGAAACCAACCCATTCGGACTTCATGTGTTTAAATTGATAAGACTTTTTTTGGCGTCTTAAATATCTGTACATTGCTCTGTTTAATTTTAGCCCTGTGGGTTCATCCTTTACTCATCAAAGAGATGAAATTTTTTTTGCATCTAATTGAGCATGATATTGTAAAGTACTCTACTCTGGTAATGTATTATTCTGGGTGATTTCAATGCCAGAACTTGTGTTGATCCTGATTTTATTGTCAATGACCTCTGATCAATTTAATCACTACCAATGTATGATTATATTGTAGACAACCCTTCTTGCCAGGACATGTAGATCCCTCATGGGTTGATACAAATGGTCAAATCTTAACTTAATGTATGTAAAGTGGTAGTCTTAGAATTATCATGGCCGTACACTTGGAGATTTGCATGTTGACTCCACCTGTTATAATCATGTTTGGAATCCAAGTGTTATGATTATATTTTTAAGGTCATTATCCTCTTTTGTCTCTATTATTGCTTATATGCCAGTTCCTGAGTTTAACTCCATAACTCATTCACTGTATGGTCCGTGTAACTATTAAAACTAATTCATCTATTCACAATGTAAATAATACTGGTCAATACTAGGGATCCTGTTATTTCCAATGCATGATCTTCCTCGCAATTCCATTGGACATCTAATTCATCTCATTTATGGCAGAAGGCATTGATCAACCAATTTAAATCACAGGCTACTAACTTTTTACAAGTGTCCAAATCCCAAAACTCTGATGCTGTTAACACATGTTCTGTGAATACTGACTTGACATTTTAGTGACCTTGCTGAATGATATTGGTAAAAGGCGGTATTAATAAAAAGGTCTACAAACCATGTAAAAACATAAAATCTGCTACTTCTATCTAAAACATGTTCCAAAATTGGTCTGATTCTGATTGTAATATGTCCATAGTCAACTTCGTTCACTTGCTCGCTGTCTTAAAAAAGACCTACTACTACGCTTCTCAATAGCTAATCGTTCAGGGTCCAAAAATAGAATATAGGAAACTCCTTAGTTCTAAACGGTCTCAATTTTCGTTTCTGCATTTTTAAATACGTTAGATAATTTAGAGGAACGTAATCCTCGAGCTTTTTTGGAAACTTGACGATGACTTTATGTGATAAAACAAAGCTGTCCTGATAACAAGCTGTTACAACAATTACAAAACCGAATGAATGGTGGAATCATTTTAACACATTTATAAACACTTTAAAAAAAGAAAAAACCTAAAAAATTTCAAAAACAAATTAATAATTTTTTGGTCTACTCACCAAGACATCTCCCTGTAGTGAGTTGATTTTTTAAATTACGGTGCCCTTGAAGTTTTGACAGCAATTCTCAGTTGAAAAAATAATAAGACGCCTGTCTTGATTGTTTAAGAATGAATGTTAAAGTTGGGCTCTACTCTTGCACCTATATTGGCTAAATCCTTTAATCTGATTCTTCTAAGCGGCACTTTTCTCCTACATCATGGAGATTGAGCCTCTACAGTTATACATAAAAAGGGCGATAAGTGTAACCCCAATTTAGGGGGATTGCTTGTGTCTAGCAATCTTTGCAAGTTATTTTGTTTAATTCGTCATAAAGGTTAACAGCATTCACCAATGATAAGTCCATTATTCCTAGAGAAGCAAATTGGTTTTCAAAAGGCTCTCGAACTCAAGATCACATCTTAGTCCCAAAGACTGTTATTGAACAAGTATATTTCAAAATTAACAATATTTTTTTCAGTTTTTTAATTTTTTGATTTTTCTTCTTCTTTTGAAAACAATTTGGCGAAATGCTCTTATATTTAAATTATGTCAGTCGGTATTGGTGGTAGATGCCTTAAGATCACTCCATGATATTTCTCTTCGGTTTCTTTTAACCCTTAAATGTGATAATAAGATCACTGTAATAACTTTTAACACAATCGGTTGGGTTAAGCAGGTTGTGTGCTTCGTCCCTATTCTTTATATCTTTCTTCATCTGATCGCCCAATATTTTTGATAATACGTGTGACCCTGTTAATTTGAATGATTCTCCTTTAAGTTGTTTTAATGTATGTGCTGCATGACTTAGTTATTAGCCAGAGTGCTTCTTGGTCTTCAATTGCTCTTGATAAATGACATAATTATTGCTCTCGATTGGGGAAATTAAGTGTTAATATTAATAACAAAAATTATGATTTTAACAAAAAGCGGTCATTCAATTCACTAAAGACCATTTTAGATGTATGTAATCTACACTTCAATTATGTAATGAATACAGTTTATCTCGGTATAATTTTCACACTCCATCTGGTTCTTTTACGTCAGCCCATTAATCTCTTGAAGATAACGCAAGTAGGCTTTTTCTTTAAAATAGGGAAACCTTTATGGTAGTTCAGTCATGCAGTTCAACTTTTAATACATTGTTTAAGACCTTCTAGTTATGGTTGTGAGATTTGGGCACCTTACTTACTAAGGGCCTTAAGAATGGTAATTTTATTAATAGTTGTGATAAAATTAGTAGCGAAACACTTCATATCAATTCTAAGTAAATTAATATTGGGTGTTCACGTAGAGCTACTAATATGCGTGAGAGTGAATTGGGTAGTCACCCCCTTTTGATTTTTTAATGTTATCTTCTCACTAAAATATTGGTGGAAACTAAATGATGATGTTTTAAAGGGCTCCGATTCATTGCTATTCAATGCACCATGATCACCGTCGGATTCATAATGTTAAACACTTACTGGTCAAATGGAATTAAAGGTCTATATGTAAATTAAACTGACAATATTGATATTTGGGAATAAACCTAATATCTCCATACAGCAGCTTGTTCGGAATCTATAAGCTCTTTCCTTGTCTACTGTGTATAATAATGAATGGTTATCTCAAATCTCTAACTGTTCAATTCCAATAAACTTAGGACTCTGTACATTTAACACTCACGTTCAACCAGAAAACTAGTTCAGCTGTTTAACAACCATAAATCCTTAATCACCACTCTGTAAACTCCGTATTAGTGCTATCAACTATGATCGAGAAAGGTCGTTACTTTACTCCTAGGATCCAGCTGAAACTCGTATTGTTTTGTTTTTGTGATCTGAAGGGCGTTGAAGATAGTTCCATTTTATCATGCAATGTCATGCCTTAAGTGACATTCGTTCCACTTTTTTTGCAGAAATTAATGATGCTCTTGTTACTGGTAAAGTTATCTGATATGGACTCTTTTTTGAAAATTATGTGTGCTAGTGATTTTGAATGTTATTAAGGTGTTCGGATTATGTTGATCAGCTTTTATGTTCGTGCTCCTTGTACAATACTTGCAATAAGTTTAGATGTACTTGTTTACACTTAAGTCATATATTTTATTTCTTTTGTGGCTTGTTATACTTTTCGTATGTTGGTGCATCTTTTTTGACAATACCCTGTGTGTTTGGTTTTAATGTCAATAAATTTACCATTTTTTGTTCATCTAGATACAGTTATGTTATAACTTCACTTCGCACTGTCAGTTCGTACGTTGGGGCTCTTGATTTGATCATACAGTTACAGTTTACAGTTTAGTATACCAAAAGGGCCAACTTTATTAAATTCACCCAACATATATGTATGATCAATGAAACAAATAGCACACGTATTACTGTAAATACCACACAGAATTAGAAAACGAATAGTAAAAGCCAGAAAAATTAGATCCTACTTTTAGAAACACTGTCAAAATCGCTGACAGTCTTATTTTAAAGAAATAATCAATAATCAGAGAATTAATCATTGTGTTATAGCACATTAATATAAATAAAAGCTCCTGACTTTAGCTTTCATTATGGAATGGTAATTCATTTCTGTGTCTTGTAAGTCACAATAGTACAAAGCCTGTTTTTAGGAGGGATTTTAGGGTACAGAATCACGACGCTTTTTGAACATTAAATTGTGTGCACTAATACAAGTTTTACAAAAAGTAGATCTTTGAATACGATTAAGAATGTGACACATAATTCTCTTGATTAATGAACGGTTTAAAAATTGACAAGTCGTTTCTAAGTTTCGTTTGTTTGGCAGAAATAGAGAATACCATTCGCATATCATAATTTTGATTTCAAGAATTGTAACTAAGTCATTGACTGATGATTTGGAAGAATTTGGGTTATCCCAACACATTCATAATATTGTTATTAAAATTACAAATAGATTTAATGCCCTTACCAGAAATAAATTAAACCATAATGAACTAGAACGATTTTCAATCATACGCTAGCAGGTTAGGAACTGGCCATATAGGGTCTTCTTTTCACCACCTACTTTGTTTTATTTTGTAGTGTTACTTTCAACTAGCCGTGGTTATTTTTCATGTTTCAGTCATTTATTATGTGGGCGTATTAAGCTAAATGTACTTCATCACAACAAAATCAAAATCCTTTTCTAATACACCTTTTGTTATCAATTTAAACCATACACATAATAATTACTAGCTGTAAGTCCTCACAGCAAGCATGATCGCCTATAAATAAGCCATGTACTTAGGTTTCTTATTTGATAGGACAATACTAATAGGGCGAACTGAATGCAAATGGGCTAGCTATTCAGTGAAATTCTTACCACACGTTTTGTGCTATAAGGCCCTACCTCTATTACTTCTCTCTACTCCATCTATTCACATCAATAATCAGTCATGTATTGTGTAAATTATCACGCATAGTAGATGATGACAGCGAAATAGGCGTTGTCTTGCAAGTGTTATTGCATACTGCTGGATTTCTAAATCAAATTTATTAAATCAACCTGAAAAACTACCTTATGGAATCAGGAGAAAAAATCCGGAAGAAAGGCATTTTTATGTGAAGCCTAAGTCCCAATTATTCAAAATATTCCACCCCTTATACAAGGTAAAAAATAGCCCTAATTTGTATTTTCGATGATTTTAATATCTATACACGAGCACCAACTTGGAGTGCAAGTGTCCCCCACACATAAACATATAGGCACTGTTATTAAAAAGCATTTGGAATAATTTCCTGGTAGAAAATCTTGAACTGGTCATGTTTCATTACATGTTAAACACTCATATTAATTACCATTGTTTTCACAGTTCTCTCTAGGTTAATGATCTGATGGGAGAAGCCTCTCGAGGCCTTGCTTGGATAACAAATCCAGACTTTGCATAAATATTAATATTAGCAGGTTGGATGACAGACATGCTATAACTGCGATTAATGTCAGTCTTTTGTTCATAGTAACCAGGGTCAAGGTTCATGGGCCTTAGGTGAAGCTTGACCATACGGTTACACATGTAGTTTCATGTTGGATTTTATGAATAGCTTTTATCAATAGACCAAATACATCATTTCAATTTCTCCATGTTTCAATTAAAAAATTCAAAGATCTATTTCGAAGAAACAAAGTTTTAATGACAAAATTTTTTTGACAAAAAAACTATGTTTGTGCGCTGCCTGTCCAAACAGTTGAACCTATTTTTTATTTAAAGTGAAAATCAAAGCGATTCTTGAGACTTTCGAGAATAAAACATTTGAATGAAATTAGAATTCTATTGCATCCTATCTAATCGTGGCATCTTATCTTGAAAAGACACCTGAATTGGAAAACCGCATGATACACAGTAGACACTGACAAAATTTTAAAATGACTGCCATTTTAAATTGTTTTCACATTATCCAAAATTTTGTTTAAACTTGATTCTGTTCATAATCTTATACTTAACAATCTCAAGTTCTTAAAAATTTATTGTATCTAACTCAGATATTCCCTGAATGCTAAATATTCATTACGAACATATATCATGTATATAAATATGTGAGCCTATTACTAGATGTAAGCTTTTGTGCATACATTCCAAATTACTTTGTGTGTTTTAAAGGTAGCTGATTGAGAGGCAATATGGAAATGGAGAACACATAACCATGAGAATAATATACAGGTCCATACTAATGTTCTTAGTGAGTTATTTTTCTTTTGCTACTGTAAGAGTTTAAATGTTTGTATCAGGTAACTGAGTGAAAGTATCATCAAGGCACATTTTTATAAGTATCTTAATGGAATTATGGTTAAATAGTAATGCAAAATGATAGATGGTCTGAAATGGCAACCCTTGAGTTGTATATTCAAATGAAAAAGGGTTCCTCAAGGGCAAGCATCAAAACAAAATCACTAACTTTAATATAGTGAGCACAAGTCTTCTTTGTCATTAAATTTATGTGTCCTTTGCAATAAAATAGAGAACTCCAAGAATGTCCTTTATGAATAGGTCAAGTTCTAGAATGATTTCTTATTAATTATGGTTTTGGAATATATCATTAGAAATAAACTCATTTTTGGTGGCAAACAAGGGCATTGTATACAGACTGTCCAAAAAACTATAATCAAAGAATTAATTTTTTTGGCCAAATTAAGTTCAATGTCAACTGGAGTTTACTGCTTCTTTTTTAGGAGTGTTCCAGCCTCTCATGAGATGTTAGTTGTGAATATGGGGGGTCTGTCAGGAGTTATGGCTAATTATCTGAGACAGTTTGAAAACCCTTTGGCCAGTTTCGGCTATCCTGATTCAACAAAAGTTTGCCATTGAAAATCGCCTTCAAGACATTCTTTATTGAAATTAAAATAAAAAGTGTTATAATTGCTGCTTTCTGTGATATAACATAATTTATACTTTATAATGTCACAATTTCCTAATAACTGCATGTAGCATTGGGAAATCAATTCCAACCAGTCTTGTTGTCTCAGCTTTACCCCAGGTTTCAACAGAAGGTAATAAAAACATAAAAACACCCTGTTGAACAGTATAACTGCGACCTTTGCACACAACCATCTTTCCTTTATGCTCTTGTTGAAAAATGGTTTCTTCATAATCCTCATGACCTCTTGGAGCAGTGGGGAATAGGGGAAGGGTAAATTGTCTCCACCATGAGTGTTGCCACACATTTGTCCCTCCAACCGACTGGAGACTGTCATTATTTTCAGGCAGTCAATTCCCCAAACCCTTCCAAGAATTTCATTATTATGTCCTCCTGAGCGTGAGTCCCTCATTTCACCCACAACATCATAATTCTGGTTGCTTTCACGGACAAAAATAATCTCTTGCTTAGTCCTGCATGATAATCATTCACTTGATCTGTACAATCTTCTTTTGTTTGAAAGGGTTTACTCCCACACTGGAAGCTAGAGCTACACGATTATACTTTAGTTTATTGAACATTCAGGTGAACTGGCCCAAGTGGTATTTTATCGTGATGTGCAACTGGACAAGATCTCCGCTAGGGTCATCAAATTGGATGGGGAAAACAGCGAGGATTTAGCTTTAGGATCGTGTCTAACAAACAAGTCAAAATTAGGGCAAAAAATACACAGTTTATATTTTTTATATTTTAGTTTTTTAGTTTGAGTGTATTAGTTTTTATTGGGACAGTCAGTCTGTATAGCTGATTGTGAAGTGTATTTGTAGTTTTGCAAAGGAGTTGAGGAGTTCATAGTGGTGTTAGTCGGTGATAACATTTTTAATTGAGGTTATGTAATTGTAAAAACTATAATACCCCCATTTTACAAGTAGTCCAACTCCTTACTAAATAATATAATAGTACCACATCCTATGGAGAAAATTCCTATTGTATTACAACATCGTAGTTAAATCTGAGATTAGAATTATACGCATAGTTTTGTCAACTGAATGGATATAAAAATAAATAATAAACATGATTATCCTAATAAGACCCATAACAAAATTTACTATAGTAGTTTTAAGTTTTCGATCTTAACTCCTGCAAACTGTCACTGATAACTGTAACCAACCACCTGCAGGGAACGTGCATTGTGAGGTCGCGCAAAGAGTGTCAATTGGAATCAATTGGTTTAGGTTGATTATCCCACCATCACGGGGAATTGCCCCACTTTACCATTGAGAATGGGCCGTTTAAATTTTGTTGTAAGCCCACTTTGATCCCCTTAAATTTCCAAGTGGCTCCGTTGAAAAATCAATGGGGCCACTTTGAGCACCATAAGTTAACGGGGCAATATGGAGACGACCCCTTATGTCTGAATGCATTCCTAGAACTTACATTGATATTTATAAAACCCAGGGTATCTTCTACTTAATCTGTCAAGAACATAGCTACCTTATGTTTGATCCATACCTTCACAATTCACCTAGAGCATGCATTTTATTTTATTTTATTTTTATTGATTTTTTATCTAGTCTGTGGTAAAAATGTTGATGCAACTGTGTAACCCAAATGTTAACCCTAAAAACAGTACTTGGCTGCATACTGCCAGGCTCTGCCGCTATGCTATGCTCTTGCTATGGGCATGGAGAGTTTTGCGGCAACCACATTTTGTATCCAGGAAAGTTGGAACGTACATTTTATTGTCCCCGCCGAACGATTGTTCGGAACGGGGACTATGGAATGAGCAGCGTCCGGAAGTTAGTCCATCCGTTCGTCCGTAAGTTCGTCAGTACGTCCATGAAAAAATGTTTTAAACCCACGTTGTTGTATACGATTTATCTGGAGTTTCCGTAAGGGCGACAATGCTGTAATTTGGTGGAAAAAAGCGGGTTGATGATGTTCTCGACATGATTAGATTTTGGGAGTATTTTCGGCAAAATGAGTATGCAAATGCGCTCTAATATGCAACAATCAGTGTAAGAGCTATATTTTTGGAATGGTACCTCGGATCACTCAACAAAATTTCTGCACGGCATGAGAGCGATGTCAAGTGGTGCACATTCTCGTTGCAATGAATATATTGAAAATGTGGCTTAGGTTATGAAATGAGCGAATTAAAGAGTGGAATCTGTATTCTCCGGAAATGGTCGGATAGGCAAATTCCTTCGCTACCATGAGACTACTATGCCATAGGGGAGGGAGGGGCGGTGTTGAGGGAGTGTGGGGCGAGGGGAGGAGGTGGGTGGTGATTATGAAGGTGTCAGGGATGGGGTGGGGTGCGGGTTGCATTGAAGGGGGGTGGCCCAGGGGGTGGTGGGGGGTGGTGCGGGGGAGGGTGCACATTGTCGGGGCCCGATGGGGCGGTTGAGGGTGTTGCAGGGTGGTGGGGAGGGGGATGGGGGTCTTGTGGGTGTTGGTGAGGGGGGAGGGTCTGTGGGTGTGTTGGTGAGGGGAGTGGGTGGTGCAGGGTGTTGGGAAGGGGGAGGCGTGTTACGAGTGGTGTGGGGTAGGGGGTGGGGTTGCGGGGTTGTAGGAGGGGTGGGTGTTGCGAGTGTGGGGAGGGGGTGGGTGTTGGGGATGGGGTTGTGGGGGTGGGAGAGGGGGGGTGATGCGGGGTGTGGGGCGGGGGTGGGTTTTGCGGGGTGTTGGGGAGGGGTTTTTGCGGGGGTTGGGTGAGGGGGTGGTGGTGTGGGAAGGGGGGGTGGTTGTAGTTGCATTTATCGCATGTTAGGGATCGTGACATTCGGCGGGGAATTATTGTAAGCATCACGAAATACGAGTTCACCTTGTTTTTCAGGCTAAAAGGAACACAAACTTTTAATTAATGAAACGCCAAAAAATAGGGGCCAAGACTACGCAGAAGATAGCTCAATCAGGTAAGCCGCTCGACTCCAGTGTATGATCACCCATGCGTATAGGCGTGCGTTTCGAGCCCTGTGAGATTCAGCATATTGTTATTTTCCCTGGACAAAGAAATTAACCGCTTAGTTGTTCAATACCCATGCGTATTTGGGAAGCTGATTCCCGGCTGCGATGGTTATTCTCGAGTAGTTTTGTGATAAGGGAAAGCGCTGATCCGATCTGCTGCATCCCTTGAAAATGATGCTAATGGTTATGGTATGGTTGGGCACAGTGATCAGCGGACCAATTTGTGAAAGCGCTTAGAGGCAATAGCATAAGGAGCGCTATATAAATCTCTTGCTATTCATATTTTATTATTTTGTTGCAAACCATGGTTGATTTAGGAAATAAAAGTTACATGCACAACAGCAGAAATCCTTTGAAAATTGGCTGAAAAAAAACAAAATTCGCATGCACAGGAACTTTTTACATCGTGCACTGAGCACAAGGTACACTGATTGCCAAAACAAAAAGGAGGGAACACAAATATTGTCCATAATTAAAAAAAATGAAATAAAAAATGTAAATATGATTTAATTCCTTCACTTGTAATGCTGAAGCTATTCTTGGTTTGTGGGAAATTATTTTCTCAATATTATATATTGTATTGTGTTGATATAAGAAACCCAGGACCTTCTGCTTTGAAAACCAAATCAACAATGTCCATTCTCCAAGCAGGTGTGTATAGTTACTGGTGTATGTATTTTTGTGTTTTATACAGCAGATTTGGAAAATATGATTGTTATTTCTTCCAGTAATAAAGAAGCCATTGTTACATTAAAAATAGAAAAGATGTTTTAATAGTAGCACACTGGTTGAGAAATTCATATATTGGGAGATAGCTTGGTGGCAATGTGACCTAATCCCCGTCTTTTCTGAAAATAATTATAACTTTTAATCATATCATCTGTCATATAAAATAATTGATTCAGGACTGGCAAGGGGCTTTTGTAATGATGTGTGCCTTGCTGAAGTGCAAATTAAATTGTAATTCAATTGTATCTGAAGAAATTTGCAATCTTGGATTTTTTGTCCATAAACAGACAAATTACAAGTGCGTGGGCCTATGCGAAATTATTGTGATAAATGTATTTGATCATAACGCCAAACCACACGAGCGGTATCAAATTACCAATTTGGGAAAAGGTTTCTCAAGGATATCTAGTGAATCAATAAACTAAAGAAGTAGGCTGAAAGAATCACAAAGGGCACTTTAATTCTCCATAAATATGGAATAATATTTTCCCCAATTGTATGGTCAAATATTTGTAAAATTAATATTTATGTTGTGGTGATGGTGGTTATTTTACCTGAAGGTACCAAGTTTCAAATCCTCTGTATCATATGCTAATTAGGTTTTACCCGGGTAAGGCCCTTGTGCAATTTCATGTGCGTTTGTGGTTCCAGTCCGTACCGGGCATCGCAGTTAGGTTTTTCGGGGGTAACGTACTAGTTCCTGCTTCTAAAACTGTGCTTTCCCCAAACGTGTGTATGATAATAAAGTGAAATTGAAATAAAGTATCTTTGTGACACTAAAATGATACGATTGTGTTGATGTGTCATTAATTACTAATACCACCTCCTCTGTATCATATGATGGAACAATACAAGAGTTACAAGACTTATTTTCAAATGTTTTGCCATCATGATGTTTTGATAAATTGTGTGTCTCATTTTAAGTTTGTAGCTGGGGTATGTAAGTGACAATTGCTAATTGAAATAAATTTAGGATGGTTTCTGCACAAGTATACAAAATTCTTGGGAGTCAAGTGTTCATCTCTTCACAGCATTCAAATTTAACTCTAATAACCCTCAGTATTTTCTTCTAATTCAGTGACACATGAATACATTTCAGAAAAGGTCATTAAATACCACTCAAACAATTCCTGGTATTAATGTTTTGCATCACCGTCACAACACTGCTATATTTAGCCTATCTCATTAAGTGCTCAGTATATTTTATTACCAAAGTGTAATGGTTTCATAAGTGAAATTAAACAAGTTTTAATTTTTTTGATTTAGCCTATGTCAGAAACATTAGTTTTTCCTTACATCTTTTTTAAGTGGAGGGTAAAAGCCCAGGTAAAAGATACCTTTTTATGTTGTCCATTTTTTTTAAATTCTTTTCCCTCCATCCTTTTTCCCCTCTTTCTCTCTCCCTCTCCCTATATATGTGTGTATACCTGTTTGTCAAATAAAACATTTAGTTGACATGTTTTAATTAAGCTTAGCACAAACATTGGTAAAAAATCATACTTAGAATGCTTAAATGCCAGTGGCGTATCTTGGGGGGGTGGCATTGGGGCGCTTGCCCCCGGGTGGCCAAAGGGGGTGCCAAAAAGAAGGAAGAGAACAACCCTGGAAAGGGATAGAATAAAAGAGGCAAGGCACATTTTCGTACAGACCGTGGGAAGACAACAAACAAAAGACAATTAGATATCGCAATGGTAGGAAAATGGCATGTAACAAGGGGAATTGGTTCAATCTCCATTGACAGAGATAGATAACTTATGCGAAAAGGATGGACCTGTAAGGGAAAGCTAATAAGCGCCAAAATTAGGGCAAAAATGGGGATAAATTATAAAAGGGAATCCGAATAAACAATGTGCAACAAAAATGAGAAAAGAATGTATATGAACTTGTAAAGGAAGGGGCGCCAAAAAGCACAATAAGATTAAGAAGCAAACAAAATAAAAGAAACGAAGGGGTAGTGAAATAAATTGGAAAGAAAAGTGAACTAAGATCAACAAAAAAGTGCAGCAAAATGAGAAGAGAAAAGAAAAACGGATGAGAAAGGAAAGGGGCGCCAAAAAGGAACAAAGGAAGATGGAAAGAAAAGAGAAATAAGACCAATAAGGGGTGTCAAAAGTAAAAGCATAAAAGGTTGAAAGTTTGAGGAATTAAAGGGGCGCTAAAATAGCAAAAATAAAAGAGGGCGTCAAAAACTGAAAAAAAAAAGAAAAGGGGTTGAAAATAGTTTAAGGAAACGGACGCAAAGAATAGCAAAGGAAATTGGAGTTTAAAGGGGAATAATAAGGGGCGTCAAAACAGAAACGAAAAAGGAGAAAGGTTGAAAAAATAAAACAGCAACTGAAACTGGTAAGAAAAGGGGATATAGAAACAAAAAAGGGGCGTCAAAATAGAAAAGAAGGCAAGGGGTTGAAAAAAGTTTAAGGGGTGCAAAAGGGATATCTAAAAAAGAGGAATATAGATTCATGAACAACTAAATCCATGTCCGTCCACGTTCATATGTTCATTATGATTTAGCCTTCTTCGGCATAAAGTTGGCATCTGTTGATTTAAAAAAGCTAGTTGTTGAGAAGTTGGAACTATGCAGAGGCATTCCCACACCATTTTCAATGGGGGGGGGGTGCCGACAAAACTGTCCATTTGCAGACACAATTTCACAAATTTTTCAGCTCGCTACGCTCGCCAACAAAAAAATTGTGTACACAAGAAGACGTGGAATGGGGCGCCATTTTCAATCTCCACAGGGGCGGCAAAAGTTCATCCACGGTTTGCCCCCAGGGGTATGTCATCCTGGATACCCTTCAGAATGCATTGCCACGAGTGTCATATAACAGGGGTACATGTGTTAAAATTGAAGGTCACCTAGTAATTCATCATGTGTCTTTTGGTATCATTTACTTTTAGCAAATGCTTTTATAATTATGCATAACCTTTTTGTAAAATGTCTTGGCATTTTAGTACTTTTCAAAATGAAGGTGTATATACAGATGAAGGTCAAAGGTTACATTGCAATTTGCTGCAAGTCAGTTAAAATTTGTTACAATTTTTCAGTGGACTGTGTGATTGCTCACACTTGGCATATCATGTTAGATTGCAGCAAGGCAGTTGTGGTAGGTAGCAAGTTGAAGTCAGTAGTCAACGCATGGGTTTCTCAGGTTCATTGTTCATTTGTTTTTACTCATTAGTAGAGGCGTAATATGACACATGTCCTATACAACCTTGAAAAAATTCTAATAAAAGGACTCTTTGTATATTCTGGTAGGCCTATATATGAATAATTACCAAAAAA
>JAMKCH010036622.1:0-41697 GCA_023653785.1 Ophioderma brevispina | reverse complement strand
CATCTCTTTTCATCCATTGTCCAACAAACTGAAGTTGAAATCTTGTGCAGGTCATCCCAATGCTACACTCATTCTCCTTGGGTGATTTCACACTAAATATGGGTTTGAAAGAACCCTATCAAGAACAAGAGAAATCAAAACTTCTTGTTGTTACTAAGACATTGTGAATTACATTTATTTCAATTTTGCAGTTTTTGAAATGATAAAATCATGAAATGAAAAATAAATCAGTTCTTGGCAAACTGGAAATCCTAAAAAGCCTCCACAGGAATCTTAGAGTTTCATAAAAGCTCTGAAATTGATAGGGCCAATCTGGGGGTTAACACAATATTCTTTTCCTCGAAACCGACTGATGGTAGAAAGAGTGGAATATGCAATAAGAGTGGGAAACGTTTGTGGTCACAATTTTGAAGTGATTGAATTTAGCTCATTTGTACACCAAAATGTTTGCCAGGTTCCACAGATTAAAATGATGTATGGACAATAGTTCAAAAGCTATAAGCTGATGATTGTTCATAGTCATTAAATGAAAGTTTAAGTTTGAGGCTTTTGAGTTTGAGGTGGGCGGTTTGAGGAGGAGGGGACGACCAAAGAAGACATTGAAGAAGCAAGTGGAGGAGAAGAGCAGAAGGGTTGGGTTGAGGATGGAGGAGGTATTGAATCGGGCGAAGTATAAGGAGGGAGTAAGGGCGATTGCTACAAGTGTGAGGTGAATCCGGCCACCCCCGTTTTACAGTGATCAGACAAATAATTTTCCACCAGCTTCAGTGAAATTGAAGCACTCTAAAAAATTTGCCCCAGGAGCTGTTTTTGCCTTACAGCTTTTTGTCTACAGAGAGGGCAGACTATACATTATTCAACTCATTTTGCTTGATCCAGACAAACGAATCCAATTTTGATCAAAACAAAAATGAAAAACAGCATGAAAATGACCAAAATGGCCCTAAACCAAGTTGAAAATAAATAAAATGGCATAAATCTGGACAACAAAAAAGCCTGAAATGAGGTAAAAGCTTGAAATTCTCATGCCTATTGATCGCATCACATATACATGTACCAGTTCCCCCATGGACTTCCATCACGGGAATACAGCATAACATACCAGGTTATTTGAAGCATGGACACCATCTGCCATTGCTTCAACATGCTCAGCAAGAGGTATGAACCCCAGACCTCTCAAATAACCTCCAATCAGCTGCAGCTGCTTCCCATTCAGCATCTCATCGTAGTCCAGGATTTCTTGACAGCACACAAAAAGCATGATGGGATAGTACATCGGATGGTCCTCGGTCAGGTCACTGAAGGTACTTGGCTGACGGTGAGTTTCAGTGTATTTCTGTGTAGTTTTACTGAAATGTAAAATAGTGCGCCCTCAATATTTTCAAGATAGATATTTTTGCATGGTTGTAAAGCCTTTATATACATTAGCCCTCACCTGAAGTGATTAAGACCAATCAGCACCTTTATCGGTAAACAGAACAATTTTAAAATAAAATGACTCTGGCGACATTTATTAAGCAGGCGACAAAAATAGTGTTTCACACAAGCAAACACATGCCAGAGTTGATTCCCACAGCATGCCCGTTTGTTTGGTCTGTGACCTTTGTGGTTTTAAGATTAATGAGTCCAAGTCTATGATATTCATGTAATAGACAATTGGTGATAAATGTAACGGCAAAACTTTAAGTAGCCTACAACTTAGTTAGAAACACAGTATGTTTCATAAATCATTTAACTGAGGCCTGATTTCCTTGCCAAGTTGACTGAAATATATGCATTTCCCTTCTGAGAAGTGGCATGCCCCAAAATACCTATTTTAGCACCTAAAAGATAAAATGGTCTCCGACCCAGTGACCCCAGGTCACGCCATGTCGACCCCAGTGCTCTTACTTAATTCAGTGTTGGCTTCAAGCCCACACAGACGCGCGTTCATTCATGCTATGGGGCGGGCCTGGAAGTGTGAAGTCAACATTGGAAAGAAATCAGGCCTCAGTTAAAGGATTTATGAAAAATAATGTGTGTTCAAATAATTCATTACACTGAGCTGATTTCCTTTCCACCAATGTTGACTGAAATTATATGCATATACCACCGTTGAATGAATCATTTCAATCAACACCAAGACTGGCTCACTCAGTCGGAGGTGGAGCATGATATATCAGAGCAGTAAACAGAGCGCAGCCAAAGGCGACGAGACCCTACACTAAAACATAAAGAAACATATGTTAAAAGCCCTTAAAAGCATTAACATAAAAATCGGGGGACATAGATGCTCACCTGACAAACGGAATACTCCGGGGCGAGCGTTACAGTCGGCAACCGGAGGGAGACTTTAGTGTATAGTGTAGATAGATTTAGTGTTTGTTTCTGCAGGAGAGCCCTCGCAACGTTCTCTTGGGAGTTTGTACGTTTCTGTAGGACACGACGAAAACGTTGTGGGGAGCCCTCCACGACAATAGCTTCGCAGATTTAGGCAATACTGATTCCGGGGTGGGGGGTGATAGGCCCATGACGACGTGCTATTACAAACAGAATGGGCTCGAGCTGGGACAACTCCTCATCACGCGTAGTTGGAATGGATGGAATCAATTAATTACCGCGCTTAATAAATCTAGCAATTTTCGCTTTTGACGCGGACCGGTGGGGGGAAGCGTGTGTAAGAAGAAACAACGAGTCGTTCGAGGCCCCTGAGCGGACTAGTTTACGTTTATAGTACGCAAGGGCGCCGACGGGGACACCACAGGTGATCTTCCCGCACAAAGATGACATGCAATTCGGCGGTAAGATAATTGGTTGGTGTGGAAAGAGGATGACGCGTTGGCCAGAAAAATCCGGCCCCTAAAGAAGAACAATTGACCCTTTGTAACCTGAGGATTCAGACCGCTGACCATCGAGATATTCTGGATCTCTGAGCATCGTCCGCCCCAGAGGCGAGAGCGACCCGGACGCCCAGGTATTAATGTTGACATGTTTTAGTGACGCCTAAGCCATTAGTTCGAAAGGGGGGCGATTTCACTAAGTAGTCTAAGACAGTATTAGGGTCCCAGGGTGGGACCGCTTTCCTGGCCGGAGGTCGTATATTAAACATCCCCTCTAGAAGGGGACGGATCGAGCCATCGTCAATTAATGGTAGTTGATCCGTCGTGCGAAACCTTATGGATCGCAAGGATAGCGGACTTGTAGTGTCTAACAGTCGAAGTTTTCAAGTCCGCTATCAATGCGATCGGTGGAGAAAAGTCAGCGATTCTCGGCTAAAGATGCCCGAGTCGGAGACACCTCTCGTCGACTCCATCACCAGCGGAAGTAGGGTCCGAGACGCTAGGAGGAAGCGTCCATGGGGCTTCCTTCTTTCCCGTGTATTATGACGAGGCCAAGCCCTCTGTGAAAATGCCAGAGAATCTAGGGCACGTTGCCGGATAAGGCCACACAGTCAACGCTCGGATAGCTTCCAGCGACCAGACTGGCGCTCCCTCCGTCCGGAAGAGTTCACTAGATTCGGACCGGATTGGTAGACGCAGCGGCAGAGTCGCCAGCAGGATTCACATCGGCCACACCAAAGGTCTTTGGCCCAAAGGGAAGCGATGCTGAGGATGACACGGCACGCCTCCCGCCCAATTTCGAAACTACACAAGGTGTAATGTAGAATCGGAATTGGTGGGAAGGCATAGGCCGTGCCCTGTCCAAGTCCATCGTCAGAGCGTTGACTGCGTACCAACAGGTGGAGTCCGGGTTGCAATACAGAGGGGAGCGGGGGACCTGGTTCGAGGCGAACAGGGTCGATCTGATGGACACATACAGTCTCTCGAAGATCTTCCCCGCTACCGCATTCTCGGTTCATGCTAGGCAATTCAGAGGCAGCTAAACCTGCCGCGTGAAAGATCGTCGGCAAGAAAATTGACGGCCCCGGAATGTATGCGGACATCTTGGAGATGGCCCGGTCTCGAAACCACGATATGACAAAGCATGGCGTCGAGGCACAGGGACCCAGGACCGAGTCCCGCCCTGTTGGTTGATGTAGGCCACCCCGGTGGAGTTGTCCGTCTGTAATCGGCAAACTGGAGTGGTCACCATAGACTCGAAGTGAGCTAGGATACGTCCACAGCCCATTCGAGGGAGATTGACATGGCCCGAGCCCCGGTCCGGGACCACGTCCCCGTGGCGCTGAGGTCTAGGGTGAAAACCCCCCCAACCCGACTTCGACGCGTCGTCGTGATGATAACAAATCGACAGGCGGCGAGGGAAAAGAATTCTTGAGTCAGGTGGGGGCGGTGAGGCCACCATGCCAGGTGCTCCAGGATCTCCGCATGACGGGGATTCCAGACGGGAATCTGTGTGCTTGATCGGCCTGTAATAGTCGTCAGAGGTGCAGTTTGAAGCAACCTCAATATGGAAGCGAGACAGTACGGGGACAAAAGGTCGACGAGGACTGGCCTCAAGCTAGAGGCGAGCCAAATCGCGAGGCGGGGGCCTGCGAAAGCAAGCCATGGAGTCGCAGTTCGAACCACGACATGCGGACAAGATAGCTCAAAAGCGGACAAGATAGCTCAAAAGCGGACAAGATAGCTCATCAATGCGTATAGGCATGCGTTAGAGCCCTGTGAGATTTCAGCTATCTGTAAGTTCCCTGGACAAGAATAAACCGCTAGGTTGTCTCGCATTTACCCATGCGAATTTGGGAAGTGGTGATCCCGGCCGGCTGGATGGTTATCTCGAGTATGGATGTATGTTTGCGGATAAGGGGAAGCGCTGATCCCGATCTTGCTGCATCCCTTGAAATGATGCTAAATGGTTATGGTATGGTGGGCCACAGTGATCAGCGACCATCTGTGAAAGCGCTTAGACGGCCAATAGCATAAGGCGCATCTATAAATCTCTGCTATATTATTATTATCCACCCGCCGGGCCGTCGGTTCTGCATGCCCGGACGCATAGCCGTTGCAGTCCGTTTTGCACAAAGATACCTCCAGGTCTTGAGAGGGGGTCAGGCTCGATTTGTCGAAATTGACAATAAAGCCCAACTCTGCACCACCTGAATGGTTCGACCGACCATCGCGGCCGTCGCCTTGGGGCGACGGTCGGTAGATTAGCCAGTCGTCCAGATACAGGCCGAGGTTGACCCCCTGTCGCCTGAGGACGGCGCCCACGTCCCGGGTCACGATCGTGAAGGACCCTGGGGAGAGGTGGATAGTCCAAAGGGGAGGCACGTCCACACGTACGACTGGCCCTGGATTTGACATCTGAGCCAGCGACGGTCTGATTTGGTGACTGGACCGGTCGCAAGGTAGGCCGCGTCTTCAGATCCACAGACGACGCCCAGTTCCCCTTCAAAGGACCAGCGCACTAAGGATTGACGCGGTGAGAGTTTCCATCCTGCACTTCTTCGGCGGATGAACTGATTAATGGCGTCAGGATGGGAACGCCATACCGGCTTCTTGGGGCCAAGAAGAACGTCAACCAAAACCCCTCGGTGAAGGGGCGGTCGACTGGGAGGAAAATGGCAACCGTCGCCAGGAGGGCGAGACCTCGGCCAGAAAGAACTTGGTTCTTCGGGCTCCCCCGGAAGCGGGGTAAGTCTCGGCATGGAAGTCGCAGGGGGTGTCGCGGTAAATTCTATTCGATACCCCAGCTCCACCACCACTCAGCACCAAGGTGCGGAAAATGGTATGGCAAATTACACGAACATAAGAAAGTAAGACGACGGACCGACAAACAGGAACTCACCGGGTGGTAGAGGTGTAAGGTTCCCTACCGGAGGAGAGGACCCCGCGGCCGCCGGGCCCTCAGGACGAAGCTTTTCTTCCCCTACCCAGGCGCCTCTTTGGTGGAGGGGGACGAGCCTTAGGCTTGGCCCCGGACTTCTGAGAAGAAGGAGCCGGGGAGGGATGCGGGCTTCTGGGATTGTGAGGGCGGGATACGACTTCGCGATTGCGGCACAGGCGGAGAGAGGAGCTGCGAAGCGTTATTCTTCATCTTAGCCGAAGATCTCCTGGAGGAGATCACGGTGCACAAAGAATGGTGCACAAAGTAAGCGGTTTGTTGTACTAAAAGTTAAGATTTTACTAGTTATATTGACTAAATGAATGCTCAATCAATGTTAAGTGAATTGAAACATAGCAATTATAGACAAACAATAGGGGACGCTGTAAAAACATATTGATGTCACACTACATGGATCCCTTTAACAGAGATGAGGCCAATGGTTATAACAAAATTCTAAATTCCTACAGCCATAAGATGCCCAAATCTACATGTAGGATAAGGCACATATGCAATAGTTTGGTTAAAGTTCAGATGATATAAACTTTTTAGAGTATAGGTCAGGGTACAATATATGGATTTGATATGCTCGTTTAAGGAAGATACACTTGCTTTCTTTTATTTGCACTGTTATTGTGCTTCATGATTGATATACCACATAACAAACCAATTTAATAGCAACAATATTCTTACCTGCTTTTTCTTCTGACATGTATGAGCGTGACTTTCCGTTTACTGTATCATGTTTTTTGTCACAGATTTGTTATACTGTTTAAGTTCCCATGTGCTCTGCATTCTAGAAGGAATTCCATAGTTCTGCATGTAACGAGCAATTTCGTTGTTCTCCAGTTGCCTCTTTCTTATTCTGGGATCAGTTGATGAAAGTTGTTCTGCAATAGTTTAAAATACCCTATAGCATTACATAGATTATTTCGGAAGGAGCAGACAAAGGTTAGTACAGAAGAGGCCAAGACATAAAAACCACATGGCATCTAGATTCCTAAAAGTCAGCGGCAAAGAAAAATCCATAGACAGTGGAGTACTCCAGGGATGAGTCAATAAGACCTGAGGCTTTTTATAATGTGCTAATGAATTTGGCCAAAAGTTTTTTGGAAGGAGCCAAATGCCGGGAATTCTAAGGAGAAGATCAGCCTAGGAGAAGGTGAGAAAGAAAAACCCCTGTAGGCACCAGATTTTTATCAAGGTGTGGTATGCTGTTGAGTCATGTGCTATGATCTAGACACTCTCCTAGTTCTGCATGTAACGATGCAAATTTCTGCTGGTTCTCCAGCTGCCGATTTTCTATTCTGGGATCAGTGAAAAGTGTGCTCTAAAGCAAAAATACCATCAGCATGTACAAATTACTTGACTTTCTCAAATCCGGTATTTTCAAATTTAACCAAGGGATTTGAGTAGTGGACAGTGAGGGATTGAAAAAAAATTACACTGACCTGACCCAATATCAGCAGTGCTTCTACATTGTCGGCCGAATGGACACTAATTAAAAAAAAGCGGAAGTGTTTGGATTGTTCTATTTCACTCGGCTTTGCCAAAGTAAGTAAACTACTAATTTTAACAGAGTGATATATCGTCATGGGAGTGCAAAAAGGTCTAGGTTGCAATAGCTGCCATTGTCAGAAATTACCACCCCAGGCAAACATGTCCTAACCTATGCCAAGTCTTTAGTCAGTGGCTCTTGAAAATGTCTTAAGGGACTCGATGCCCTGAAGAATTATTTCAAGCGTCAATGGACTCGGGGGGGGGGGGGGTTATCCTAATACAATATGGCAGCACCACAGATGTATTACATGGCAGCCAGTTGCACCTACAGCCTTCTTGCGCTACACAAAAATTGGACATGGCACGACTAACTGACCTGGGAGAGCGGTGTCGCCCACTGGACAAAATGGGATCGGAACAAATGGGATTGCATCAAAATGGTATAAACCAAGTGCGAATTGGACTAATTAGTTTGAAAAATGTGTGCATGGGGGAGGAAAATCAGAAGAATACAACTTTTATTGGGACAACTCTGAAAACTTCTAATTGACATACTGTGTTTCCTTCTTGTTTCCATAGTCATCATCAGTGGTTTACCAGTATGCCAGTGATAGTTTTTCTTCAAATTTTCTGGTTTTGATGCGGCTGACTGAAGGTTCACAGTACTGTAAGATATATAAAGGATGTATATAGTATCAATTCGATACTTAAATGTGTACCGCTTAGGCCCGCTTGGTGGGCAACCCCTTGTGAATTGGGCGTCTTTGTTTGGCCTGCTTTCTGTTGTTGGTGTGGTGTTCCGATCGTCTTCGGGAGCCTTCTGATTTACACGGTAGTATCGATTTTGAATCAGATGACAGGTCATATTTTTCTGTTTTTCATCCTTGAAATTGAGCCATCAATCCATTCATTCCCAAGATATAAACCAGGAAAAAAAATGGCATTTAATGGTGAACCATCATATTAGCACCGAGTTGAATAGAGGCGATTGCAATATGCATTATTGCTTCTACCATCAAAAATGCAAGTTGTTCTCATGGTACTTGCTGGGGAATATGTGCAAGTGCCAGGGCTCTCATTTTTGTAGACGAACAAAATATACAAATCAGAACAAGCACCATATTAAGTATCAAGTATGATAACATGCTTATATACCAACAATGGTTACATTTGTAATGTTAATTTTGCATTTACCACAAACTGTTGCAGAATTTATATGTAAGGAATAACACCACTAAATAATCACCATAGACTTGGTACAAAATGACCCCTATCACCAAACGTCGATTCAGGCTATAAAAGCGAATTGGTTACTTCAAAAATGAATTTTTTTTAAGATTTTTATTTTTTTCGTTTTTTTTAACAAAAATGAAAAAGTCATATTGATGAAGGCTGATTTTTTTAGCTACAGAGCATCGAAAGATTTGCATGTTTTCAAAACGTTCACGCTTTGTTGAGTGTTACTAGAAACTAAAATTGTACAGTTTCCCCAAACCCTCAGAAATTATACAAAAATGGCACAGACAAAATCTTTACCACCCAAATGGTTTGTTACTAGTCCACACATTATGATTAATTTCAAATTTCATTTAAAAACACAACTCATCAACATTTTGTGACTCTTCATTTAGGCAAGGGCCATATTCCGGACGCCAACACTGTCTCGGCACTGACGTCGTCTGCTACACCTAGTTTATTTAGTGGTGTGATTCCGTAAAGTGTATTACATGTGGCAGTTGTACACCATTATGGGTATAGCTAACAGAATCACATCACTAAATGATTCCCCGTAGACTTGTGTTCAAAATGACCTCTCATTAAACATTTTCTCGGCTATAAAGCGACTGGTTATTTCAAAACTGGATTTTTTGGGGAACATTAGGATTATACCTCTTCAATAAGAATGAAAAAGTCATATGATGAAGGGTGATTTTTGAGCTACAGAGCCTCAAAGACTTTCATGTTTTCAACAGGCCCACACCTACTCTGAAATTTTACTAGAAGTTAGAATTGCACAGTTTCACAAAAAGCCTCAGAAATTATACCAAAATGCATGGCACACACAAAATCTTTACCACTCAAATGGTGTGTTACTAGTCCAAACATTAAGATTAATTTCAAATTTCATTTAAAGACACAACTTATCAACATCTTATTACTCCTCATTTAGGGAAAGGGTACTCACATTTCAGACACCAACACTGTTTTGGCTCTGACATCGACTGCTACCCCTAGTTTATTTAGTGGTGTGGCTCATAACGTATACTCACCTATGGGATGACAGTTCATTGAGCAAGTCTCCAGCATAAGCTGTCACTAACTTGGATGTCACTGGAACAAGGCCTCTCTTGTGCTTGGACATTTTACTCTCACCCTCTACAATAACAACAAACAATTGGTTTATTAAATTGTGTTTTGGCACACCTTCATCAGAACTGTAACAGTTCATAATTGATATCACATTCTTTGTTTGGAGGCAATTTCAGGCCATATAAATAATTCCACTCAAATCAAATATGTTCACTCGGACAGAATACCTAATCAGCCAATTAAAGGGCCCCCCCCCCCTGATTTAACTGGAAGTAGTATAAATTTTGATATCAGATGAAAGGCCATATTTTTCTCATTGTCCACCTGAAATTTCAGCATCCAAATCCATTTCTTTCACCAAGATATTGACAAAAAATAGCCATATTAATGGTTAACCATCAATATCAGCACAGTAGTGAATAGGGCATTGCACTATGCATTATATTATCGCGTCTAGCATCAAAACTGCAAGTTTTTTTGCCACGGTAATTGTTGGTCAGCGTATACAAGTGTCAGGCTCCCATATCATGAAGAGAACATGATAGACAAAAATCGGAACAAGCACCTTTAATACTGTTATAGTTAATTCAACCCAAGTCCTCAAAATTGTAATTTGGGACTTAAAAGGACTTTCTATTTCCAGGAAATAATCTTGGTTTAGCAGGTGTCTGGTAGGCCACCATTTTTAATTGTTACCTTCTGGACTGACAACTTGAAATGAAAATACAACAAAGTGAGAGAACTCAGGCTATAAAAATTAAGGCCTGAACTTAGGAAAAATCTGCAAATTCTCATACCTGATACAGTACACAAAATGCACTAGGCCTGGCACATTTTACAAGATCCAGAGTATTGTTATCTTAAAATGTGATGCAGGATTTTCAAATCTACAAATTGAAGAAACATGAAAAATCTACCTAGTTCATCTGCAGTACTCTTGTAGATATGAACTGGTGCTCTTAAGATAAACTTGTCCTCCAATAGATCTTGAAGTCCACTAGGTTTACCAACATCATTGTTGCTTGTGTTTGGGCTAGCAAGTGAGCAAGTTACTTGCCATAGGTATCTGAATTTGGTGAGAATCTCTGCAGGATAAGAAGCTACAAAGAATGAAATTTTTAACATTAATTATCAGAAGTAAGAGTAGCAGTAGTAAGGGCACGTGTGGTCCAGTGGATTGAGCGCTCGCCCCGCAATCCAAAGGTCGTGGGTTTGAGTCCCACTGCGGCCAACGTGTTGTGCCCTTGAGTAAGGCACTTTACCTCAATTACTCCTCTCCACCCAGGTGTATAAATGGGTACCAGCATTATTCAATGCTGAGAAAGTAACAGACTCGCTGTGCGGGAGGAGTGGCGAACCCCCCACAGCAAAAATAATAAGGAGGAGATTGGCCCAAATGCTAAGGAAAGAGATGGGCAATCCGTGCACGAGCTTGCTCGGCACGAGACTTTACTTTTTTTTACTTAAGAGTAGCTAGTCACCAATAACATTGAAGCCCAACTGTCTCGTTAAGGCCTACATATATACCTTGTCCGACCAGGAGTGATGTGATATATCATAACTTGCACTGTCAAACATATGTATTGTGGCACGTCTCATCTGTAATCACGAGAGCCCAAATTTGGCATGCGGAATACGAGTGCAAAATAGTTGCAGAAAAGTTATGACATCATTCCATACTAATAGTCAGAAGTATATAGCCCTCTCAGTTTGCCATTCCTAGACCATTTTTATGAAGCAATCCTTACCTTGTACATCATTTCCAGTGTACTTTTGTAGCCGATACAAGGTAACATACAGTAGTCTGCCATCTATCAGATCTGCTAAACTCGCCGTCTCCTTGATGCCATCAAGTCCTTTTAATTTGTTGCATAGCTGGTCATAGGATGCTACCACTCTAGCCATAGCACAATGCATCTGGGAAGTAACAATGATAGTATGTTTCAAGGCACATATACTATGAACAATTCTTTGTGCCTTGCAAATGACTTCAGAGATAGTCATTTTTAAAATTTGTCCACATTAATGGTATACTTAATCTAATAAAGCATCCCAATAATAGACTCAATCGCTTACCGACCTCCATAGATAATCTGCATGTCGACACACAATTTCATGCTTTGCATTCTCATTTGCCTCTTTTCTTAGTCTGGGATCAGTTTAAAGTTGTTCTGCAAGTAAAATACCATATGCATTTACATCGATATTTCAGCGCAGACAAGGTAGTAACAGAAGCGCCAGCATAAAAACACATGGGAACATGATTCCTAAAAGTCAGGTGACTGCAGAACAACCTTTTCCCCACATAGACAGTGGAGTCACTCAGAGGAGTATAAAGAACACTGAGGCTTTATAATGTTTTTAAATGATTGCCAAAGTTTTTTTGGAAGTGAGTCACAATGTAACCGGAATTCCTACGGAGAAGATCAAACACGCCCAGGAAGGTGGACAAGAGAAAAACCCTGTAGGCACCAATTTTATCAACGGTGTTGGTATGCTGTTTTGAGTCCATGTGGCTCTGCCCTTCTAAGAGACTTCTCCGTAGTTATGCATGTTAACAGGACAAATTTCTAAGCATAATAGTTCTCCAGCTGCCTCTTTCTTATTCTGGGATCAGTTGAAAGTTGTTCTCTAAAGCAATCCATAACACATTTACAAATTACTTGCCTTCCATCAAGTCCATGTTTTCATTTAACCAAGGGCTTTGAGTAGTCGGCCAGCTCGGGTGAAAAAAAATCCACTGACCTGACCCCTATCAGCAGTGCTTCTACTTCGGCCTGAGTACAATAAAACAAAAGCAGAATGTGGTTTGGATTGTTCTATTTCACTCGCTTTGCCACTTAGTAACGTCTCAATTTTAACAGAGTGGTGTTGACCATTGAGTGTCAAACGGTCTAGCTAGCTGCCATTTGTCAGAAATCCCGGCAAACATTTCCTAATTGCCCAATTCTTTAGTCAGTGGCTCTTGGAAATGGTTCTTAAGGTGACTCGATGCCTGAAGAATTATTTCAGATTCATGACTCGGGGGGGGGGGTTATCCTCATACATGGCAGCACATCGATGTATTACATGGCAGCCATTTCACACCGCCTTCTGCGCTCACCAACCATGGGAAACATGGCACGACTACTGAAATGGTAGAGCGTGGCCCCTGGGACAAATGGGATCGGAAGCAAATGGGAATTGCATCACATGGTATCAACCAGTGCGAATTGACCTACCATAGTTTGAATAATGTGTGCATGGCGAAAATACAGAAATACAACTT
This sequence comes from Ophioderma brevispina, assembly GCA_023653785.1. Taxonomy (NCBI): domain Eukaryota; kingdom Metazoa; phylum Echinodermata; class Ophiuroidea; order Amphilepidida; family Ophiodermatidae; genus Ophioderma; species Ophioderma brevispina. The sequence goes on along the minus strand of JAMKCH010036622.1, from coordinate 28,862 downwards.
TTTTGGGACACCCTGAAACCTTCCTATACATACCTGTTGTTTCTTCTGTTTTTCTCAAGTCATCCATCAGTGGATATTTCCAGTATGCCAGTGATAGTTTTCTTTCAATTTTCCTGGTTTTGATGTGCTGACTGAAGGTTCACAGTACTGTAAGATAATAAAGGATGTATAACGTATCATTCGCTACTTAAAGGTGGGTGTTCCGATCGTCTTCGAGACCTTCGTGATTTACCCTGTAGTACGATTTGATATCAGATGAAGGTCATAGTTTTCTTTTTCATCTGAAATTTAGCCCTCAAATCCATATCATTCCAAATATAAACCAAAAATTGGCATTTTAATGTACCATCAATATACCATGCTGTTGAATAGGGCTATGCAATATGCATAAGTGCTTCTCCCATCAAAACTGCAAGTTTGGTTTCCATGGTACTTAGATGGGCAATGTGCAAGGCAGGTCCATTTTTAGTAGAGAACACCATAATACATAAATCAGACAGCACCTTAAGTATCAGTATTGATACATGCTCTTATTATCCAACATTGGTACTATTTTAATGTTAATTTGATTTAAAACTGTTTTGCCAGAATTTATATGTAAGGTAATCACAACCACTAAATAACTCCCATAGACTTGTGTAAAAATGACCTCTCACCAAACGCCATTTTCTCGGCTATAAATCGACTGGTTACTTCAAAACTGAATTTTTTTTTAAGAATAGCACCATACTCTTCAACAAAAATGAAACAGTCATATGATGAAGGCTGATTTTTTTAGCTCACGCGTCAATCGACAAAGTTTGCATGTTTTCAAAACGTTCACGCCTATTTGGATGTTTACTAGAAACTGAAAGTGTACAGCTGTGCCCCAAACCCTCAGAATTATACAAAAATGGCCCAGGAAGCCACAATCTTACCACCCAAAGGTTTTGTTTTCTATCCACACCATTTGATTATTTCAAATTTCATTTAAAACACAACTTATTCACATTTATTGACTCTTCTTTACGCAAGGGCCATATTCCGGACGCCAACCCTGTCTCGGCACTGACTTCGTCTGCTACACCTAGTTTATTTAGTGGTGTGATTCCGTAAATTGTATACATGTGGCCGTTGTACACATTATGGGTATGCTAACAGAACCACATCACTAATGATTCCCCGTAGACTTGTGTTCAAAATGACCTCCCTTAAACATTTCCGGCTATAAGCGACTGGTTATTTCAAAACTGGATTTTTTGGGAACATTAGGATTATACCTCTTCAATAAGACTGAAAAAGTCTATGATGAAGGCTGATTCTTTGAGCTACAGAGCCTCAAAGACTTTCATGTTTTCACAGCCCCACCTACTCTGAATTTTACTAGAAGTTCGAATTGCACAAGTTCACAAAACAGCCTCATAAATTATACCAAATGCATGGCCAACCAAACTCTTTACCACTCAAAACTGGGTGTTACTATCCACTTAAGAATTATTTCCAATTTCATTTAACGACACAACTTACCAACATCTTATTACTCCTCATTTAGGGAAAGGGTACTCACATTTCAGACACCAACACTGTTTTGGCTCTGACATCGACTGCTACCTAGTTTATTTAGTGTTGCTCATAACGTATAATCACCTATGGGGATGACATTCATATGACAGTCTCCAGCATAAGCTTGTCCAACTTGGTGTCCTGGAAACAAGGCCATCTCTTGTGCTTGACATTTTACCTCCACCCTCTACACTAACAAACAAACAATTGGTTTAAGTCAATTGTGTTTTGGCACACCTTCATCAGAACTGTAACCGTTTCCTAATTGTATTACATTCTTTAGTTTGGAGGCATTTCCGGCCATATAAATAATTCCCCTCAAATCAATATGTTCACTTGGACAGAATACCTCACAGCCATTAAGGGGCTTGTTACGGTCATTTGGGGACCCCCCCTGATTTAACGGAATAGTATAATTTTGGATCTCATATGAAAGCCATATTGTTCTCATGGCGCTGAAATTTCAGCATCCAACGTCCATTTCTTTCACCAAGATATTGACAAAAATAGCCATATTAATGGTTAACCATCAATATTATCACAGTAGTGAATAGGGCATTGCACATGCTTAATTTCGCGTCTAGCATCAACCTGCAAGTTTTTTTGCCACGGTAATTGTTGGTCATCGTATACAAGTGTCCAGGCTCCCATAATCATGACGAGAAATTATAGACAAAATCTGAAACAAGCACCTTTAATACTGTTATAGTTAATTCAACCCAAGTCCCAAACTTGGTAATTTTGTGGACTTAAAGGACGTTCTATTTCCAGGACATAATCTTGTTTAGCAGTTGTCTGGTAGCGGGCCACCATTTTAATTGTTACCCTTCTGACTGTACAACTTGAAATGAATACAACATTGATAGGCCTCAGGGCTAAAAATTAAGGCTGACTTAGGAAAACCTCTCAAATTCTCATACCTGTAGAGTACCACAATGCACTCAGCCTGCACATTTTACAGATCCAGAGTATTGATATCTTAAAATGTGATCGATTTCAATCTACCATGAAGAAACATGAAAAATCTACCTAGTTTCCTCTGCATTCCGTGTGATATGACTGTTCTCTTAAGATAAAATGTCCTCCAATAAAATAAAAAAAAAAGAAAAAACTCTTGAAGTCCCTAGGTTTTTTTTCACATCATTGGTTTCTTGTGTTTGGGCTAGCAAGTGAAGCAGTTACTTGCCATAGGTAATCTAACTTGGTGAGAATCTTTGGTCTTTTTTTGTCTGCAGGATAAGAAGCTACCAAAGAGAAATTTTAACATTAATTATCATAATAGAGTACAGTCATTAAGGCCCGTGTTGGTCGCAGTTGGGGGAGCGCCTCGCCGCATCCAAAGGTCGTGGTGAGTCCCACTTTGCGGCCACGTTGTGCCCTTTGTGAGGCACTTACCTCAATTACTCCTCTCCACCGACTTTTGGTGTTTTACATTTGTATAAATGGGTACCACCTTATTCAATTCTGAGAACGTACAGACTCGCTGTGCGGGAGGGTGCTACCCCAGATTGACAGATGCGCCCAAATGTACTGAAAGAAAAGGGACAAGCAAAGAACAGCAGACAACGACAAAGGCGAAAAAGAGAGGGATGATAAGATAGTTATAAAAAATCTAAAAGAACAGAATAGAGCGCAAACGTATAAGAGTAAAAAACGAAAGAAAACACCAGACACGTAAACCGACAAGTGATCCAATAGGCCAACAGATGAACGGGCGTGCACCTAGGAGGGGTGAGAAGACGCAAAGCAAACTTGGTAAAAGACACGGAACAAACAAAAAATAGCTAGAAATCAGAGAACGAGAATCATTAGAAACAGGGAGAGGAAAGTGGTAACCAAAGGGCCAGTAAAAAAAGACAGGGCTCAAAATGAAAGGTACAAGGGGGGACGCGACAGTAAGATGAATGGGACGAAAACGATGAGAACAGTGACGAATAGAAGAAACAAAAAACCTAATAGAGGAAGGTGGATGAAAAAGAGAAGAACACGGGGAGGAGAAAGTCGCAGCATAAAAAGGGAGAAAAAGAAACAATCAATGGGAACGTCAGTAGGGTGAGAAGGTAAACATGCTGACAAGGGATTGGGCAACGACAAAGATTTCTAACCGAGGCGAATCGGGATAACTGACCGGGAGGAAAGAGGTGTACGAACGGGGAAAGGCAGGAGAAAAGAAAGCAGTTGGAGAAAAGGAAGTGGGAGGACGGAAGACAAAACTAGAGCGATGAAAATAACGAGATGGAAGGCTAAGTGGAAGTAGAAAGGTGAAGAGGAAAGGCATAAAAAGGGGTGGAAAAAAACTAAACAGGGAAAAAGGGAGAAGGGTACATCGGGTAAAAGAGACGAAAAAAAGGAGATGTAGGAGTGGGGATGCAAAGGGGGAGGAAAGCGCAGTAGGACATAGAACATAGGCAAGGGGTAACGCGGAAGGAACAGTGATAACACGAACAAAGAGACGGAAAGCGGGGTGGAAAGTTAGTAAAAAGAAATGTTAGTTGGGGCAGAGGCCAAAAGCAGAAAAATTGAGTAAAATAAGTCAAGCGCCACAGTCATAACGCGGAAAAAAATGTAAAGAAACAAAACCACAGCAAAATAAGAAGGAGGATATTGGCACATGCCTAAGGAAAGAGATGGGCAATCCGTGCACGATCTTGCTCGGCACAAGACTTTACTTTTTTTACTTAAGAGTAGCATAGTCCCATAACATTGAACCCCACTGTCTCGTTAAGGCCTACAATATACCTATGTCCGACCAGGGTGATTGATATATCATCACTTCATGGCCCTGTCAAACAGCTGTATTGTGGCACTCTCATCTGTAATCACGAGAGCCCAAATTTGGCATGCGGAATACGAGTGCAAAATAGTTGCAGAAAGTTATGACATATTCCATACTAATAGTCAGAAGTATATAGCCCTCTCAGTTTGCCATTCCGAGACCCTTTTTTATGAAGCAATCCTTACCTTGTACATCATTTTCAGTGTACTTTTGTAGCCGATCAAGGTAAACATACAGTAGTCGGCCACGATCAGATCTGCTAAACTCGCCGTCTCCTTGATGCCATCAAGTCCGTTTAAATTTGTTGGCATAGCTGGTCTAGGATGCTACACTCTAGCCATAGGCACAATGCATCTGGGAAGTACAATGATAGTATTTCAAGGCACATATACTATGAACAATTCTTTGTGCCTTGCAATGACTCCAGGATAGTTCTTTTTTAAAATTTGTCAACAATTATTAACAATTAGCATTCCTTTACTGACCCATATTTGGAATCAGCAGAAAAAAAATAAAAAAAATAAAAAAAATAAAAAATTTTGAAATTTCATGACTTAGATTCAGCCGTAGACAAGTATGTATCTTTATTACTCTTTCCCTGGAGAATGGCCATGCCATGTTGTGGTTAGAAAAAAAAAAAAAAACACCCATGCGCTGGCGCGGATTTGAAACTGGCGACCGTCGTATTACTAGCAGCGGCTCTAATACAACGGTTGCCGTTCGATCCGGCAGCGTGCATGTTTTTTTTTCCAATAATGTGCCCTGGCCATCTCCAGGGTAGTTAATAATATCCATGCCTAGGTTTTTGGCGCAGTGTTTTTTTTGAGATTGTCTTCCTATGACCTTCTATCCTCAACAAACCACTGACTTTGGCATTATAACGTAAGGAATACACCGGTTGAAATACGAAGTTTGCTGGCAATGCCTAACTTATAAAACGCATCAAAATGAACAGTAATGGGAGAAGAAATAAGGAGCAAATATTGAGGGATGTGGTTTAGTTCATGATACAGTAATGAAGAAGCCATCAATCATCCCTTTAAGGTCCAGGGACTGCTTTTAAACATACTTATAATACACCAAAAAGATTCATTCATATTATCATTTGTATCATGTAAACTCTGCATGAAGCAGTAATTAAAACCGTATATTTGATAACAATTGGGCATAACAATATCATAGTGTTTTGGACCAGCTTTCAAAGGAATGTCCAAAATGAAGTGATATCGCGCTGGCAGCGATGACCCACGAGTAACGTCCGAGTAACAATACGCGATACGCGTCATTATCGTCATCGTGGAACCGACGTGCGCGTGGCCCCGTTTCTTGCATCGTACACAGTTGACTTCTCGTGATTGCGTCGTACGTGTTGTAATCATATATGCATAATTTTAGTGCCTTAAAATAACAAAATAAGCCTGTATGTGCGACGGTTGACCAGCGCGACCGATACCGACAAGCAGGAAAATCATAACCGAATAGCTTTATTCAAGTTGACAAGGAGAGATATCTGTAGTGTGCGGTGCGGTTAGCCCCCGTGTGAGCTTTGTTTACACTTGTTACTCTGACCTCCTTAACCAGGTCAATCCAACCCACACTTGATGCCGCGTGCGCGAAAACAGGAGAAGGCCCTGTCAGTTTGGGTGTAATTTTCCTTAGGAAATTAAACTTTCCCTTGTTAACTTTTAAAATCGTTGTTGCGATATGATCAGGATACTGTTGAGGTCGAAATGTAAGAAATTAAGAATGTCTACTCAGCCGATTTGGCCATGGACCTTTAAGGCTTGAAAATCTTAGATATTGCACCTGAATGGTTAATTTATATACCCTATGTTGTCCATGAAATATTTCACCTTCAAAATGTGTCCTTTCCAAATTATAACAAAACTGCTTGTTGTGGTAGCCATAAATATTAGTACAGTCTATCTTCTTTACGGCACTGTGGGTATGCTTTAATCGGGTCTATCATTAAAACACAGTTTGTTTCCCCGAAAACCTGGTCATGGATTTGCCGTCCGATGCATCATATCAAGTAGAGATCATATATAGTGAAGCTTACATGACAGGAGGAGATTTTTTTAGGATATGAATTTCTCTCAATATTCACTGGATCGTTTGTGACCACTAACGAAGGTTTGGAAGGTTTTTGGACAAACATGTGTACAAAAGAACCCCGCAAACCTTGTTTTGAACTTGCCTGCTACGTAATCGTTCCCCATAAAAACCATGCTTTGACTTTCTTCGTGCATTATAAACTGTAATGAATCCACCGGGTTGAAAATAGAAGTTGCTGAATGCTTAACTTATAAAAAGCATCAAAATGAAAAGTAATGGTAGAATAGGAGCAAATCTTGAGGGTGTGGTTTAGTTTCACATGAACGTATGAGAAGCATCAAATCATCCCTTTAAAGGTCCATGGACATGCGTTAAAACCATACCTATAATACCAGCCAAAAAATATTTCATGCAATTTGCATTGGTTCACTGTAAAATCTGCATGAAGCAGTAATTTTTTGGGGAGAAACCGTATATTTTGATAAAAATTGGGCATAAATTCATGGTGTTTTGGACCAAGCTTTCAAAGGAAATTCCAAAATGAAAGTGATTATCGCGCTGGCAAGCTTGACCCGAGTGACGGTCCGAGTAACCAATACGCTATCGCGTCATGATCGTCATCGTGGAACGGACGTGCTCGTGGCCCCCAGTTTTCTTGCATACGTACACGTTTACTTTTCATCGTGTATATGCGTCGTACGTGTTGTATCACAATATGGCATAATTTTAGTGCCTTAAAATTACGAATAATATGTCTGTATTGTCACGTGTGAGCCAGCTGCGACCGTACCGCCAAGGAAAATCAGAACAGAATAGCTTTATATAAGTTCCCAGTCAAAGAATCCGACAAGGAGATATCTGGAGTGTGCGGTGCGATTGAGCCCACGTTGTGAGCTTTGTTACAACTTGTTACTCTGACGTCATTAAACAGGTCAAATCCAACTCCAGCACCTTGATACGCGTTCGCGAAAAAATGAGAAGGCCCAGTCAGTTTGGGGTGTAGTTCCTTGAAATTTAACACTTTCCCGTTGTTAACTTTTCAATCTGTGTTGCGATATGATAGGATACTTTGAGGTACGAAAATGTAAGAAAATAAGAAATGTCTACTCAGACGTGTCCATGGACCTTTAAGGCTTTAAATATTCTTTAAGAATATTTGCACCTGAAAGTGGGTTAAATTTTATACCCATGTGTCCTGAACTATTTCAGCCTTCAAAAGTGTCTCTTTCCAAAGATTAGCAAAACTGCTTGTTCGTGGTAAGCCATAAATATTAGTACCAGTCTAACTTCTTTAAGGCACTGTGTATGCTTTATCGGGTCTAATCATTAAAACACAAGTTTGTTTCCCAGAAAAACTGGTCATGATGGGATGGTGTCAGTTCTCATAATCAATCGAGATCATAATAGTGATCTTAAAGTGACAGAAGAGATTTTTTTAGATCTGAATTTCTCCAATTTCACTGGATCGGATTTAGACCACCTACCGAGAAGTTTGGGAAGGTTTATTGGACAAACAGGTGCAATAAAACCCCCGCACACCTTGTTTTGAACTGTTTGCCTGCTATCGAATCGTGCCCCATAGAAAAACCATTCTTTGACTTTCTGTCGTGCACGACAGAACTACTAAATCATCATCTTATACATAAAGACAGCGTATTCGGCTATTCACTTCAGGTGTGACTCTAATACATTGGTAAGCATTCCAAATATGTAAAAAACATAGTGTGAGAAAAATTTGGGGCGCTCTTTCGGAAATCCTCCTCATTCTCTTTAAATCAGAACAGCACCTTTAAAAATAGATGAACATTATTAATAATACTTAACTCTTTTAAGAAATCATGCACAAGTCCTTCACAAAATGGCAGAATTCCTGCATCATCAGGATATTCGTGCTCGAGCCTCTAGAGGGAGGTATTGCTGTAGGGTGGAATTTAAGATGCAAGCTCGTGTCATACCTCTGCAAAAACTTTCTGTGATGAAAAAAACAAAATAAAATTCATTAGTACACTTGTTGAGAGTAACCTTGATGAATTTCACAATTGATTGTCAAAGGTGAAGAAAAAAATCAAAGTATATTAGGCCAAAAAAAAGGGTTGTATTAGAAACCTACACATAATAGATATGTGAAATTAGATGGGCTGCATTTACGTCCTCACTTATTATACTTATGATATATCTACAACTTGAGAAAAGAATTAACCCCAAAATAGTTTTTCTCTCCAGCAATTGGTCCAATGTTTGGTCCTTTTGCACTGTGCCAAAGTCAATGCCTGTAACAAACAACTCCAAGTGGGAAATTGAAACCATAAAAATTTCTTCAAAACTGCATGTTTGGAAAAAATTAAAAATTGGCATGTAACATTTCTGTCACACAATTACCCACTTGAACAAAATCTGTCCAGGATTCCGTAGCTGATAATTCTGCCTTAATATTGAAAATTAGTTTTAAAAATTAGAGCCCATAACTCCTTCTGAAATCTTGAGTAGGGTGTTTCCCACACTTTAGCCTGGGATATGGCCTCACACACATTCTGCCTTCCATAAAAGTCATGGAGTTGCCTTACCAAACTGAAAGCGAATCGATTTCTCACCTCAGCATCATTTTGTCTTCCAGACACATACGCTCCTTTCATGACTCGGCACCTGCATTCAGTGATGCATCACGACGTGTAGACACACTGACCTTTGACCTCATTCTTCTCAACTGTTGCAGTAGTTTGTCACAAATCTGATAAAGAAAGTGAGGAAGGAAGAACCTTTCCCTGCTATTAAAAGCATGTAAGGCCCACATATTATTAATATGGGTATGGTGTAAACTTTCTAAAAAAATGTGATTCCATTGACTTGCCTTATAGGGTAATCATTTATCATATTTGACGCTAGATTCGGTGGATTTAATTCCAGACATACTCAACATGTGCCAAGCGTAATTGGTTAACTGGCAAGGATATGCCATGCAGCTCATGTATAATGGTCAAGCATGTCGCCAACCCCTTAAGAGGAAGGTTAGGATTTTCGAAAAAAAAAATGAAAAAGGTGAGGAGGAATTCCCCGATTTATTTAGAGCCAAAGTTGGACCCAAAATGTGGTTTTAAACCACTATTTAGCATATTTTTCACAATCCATCCCCCCACAAATTAATATTGTAGTTTTGATAGATGGTGGAGGAGAAGGAAGAGGTATGATGAGGTGGCATTTAAGAGTGATACGGGGATAGAGGAGGAGAATAGGAGGCAGTGGCATGAGAGAAAGGACCAAGGAAATGAAGAGGTACTGTACGATAAGATACCAAACCAATAAGAGCTAAGGGAACAAGAGAGAGAAAAGGAGGTGTAAAGGTAGAGGAAAGGGAAAGAGGAAGGAGGAGGAAAATGGAAAAAGGAAGGAGCACGACCTGACCATACTCCTTACACTTGGTAAGCCTTGACAGTGTGGACTTGGCATTTTTGCTTCTTCATGGTCTGTGTAGTGTGTCTGATCGCTGAAGCCAAATTGATCTGAGGAAGTAATATAAGAACAATTATTACCTTCTCTCACTCAACATAAAAAAAAAATGTACCAGATTGTAATATTTACCCAATGTCATTTCTTTTGTAATGTTTAGGTCAGACATGCTTACATTGAAAAATTGATTTCTAATAAAATTTCCGTGTGATTAATGTCCAGGGTCATCCCACTAAAACTCACACTGCCCATTTACTAATACCACTGAAATGATCCAGCATTTTCAGTAGGTAATTTCCAGTGATCATTTCAAATTACTCTTTTCAGTGTTCCTTGCAGATTTCAGTGATTTTTTTTTTTTTTCAGTGAATTTTATTTCATAGTGACAAAGGCCTAAATCCTCCACTCTTCATGTTCTGGAAATACTTTTTTTTTTAATATAACACATTACATTCAGCAATTCATTTAATTTTGTTGTCAACGACAAATCCTACACGACGAAGAAAAAAAAATCTCCCATTAGGGGGTTTTACTCTGATTTTTACAGGGTTTTCTATGTCTTTCTTTATTTTCTGTGTGAGTGGGCTTTTTAGGCCCTTTTGGAAATATTTTTGCGACCAAATTTGGACTAACTTTTTCATAAAACCCACGACCTTAAAACCAGATTTTGCTGTAAATGTGAGATTTAAAATCGCAAACTATCAGAATGGCTTATAAACTCTTCAAGTTATTATGACCCTTATTTGATATTTTTTTTCAGATGGCCGCCAATTTTGGGCATTATTAACTAAACACGATTTTTATGTTGAAGTATTTCACACAACACCATATCGCTTCAAAATTTCCTTTTTGGAGTTAATTGCTAAGATTGCTACTAACAACACTTTTCAAGAAAACAGTTGGATATTTTAAATTGTCATTTTCTGTTATGCAATTAGCAACTTTTAAAAAAATCATAAAAATCCGAACTTTCTCCATAAACTTATGGGAAATACTGAAACCCATAACTCTGAAACAGAGTATGCATAAAAATGTGAAATAGTGTCAAAAACTTGGTTGTTTTTACTCACCCTCTATCTTATTCTACTACGTTTCTTACTCCTCAATTTCGACAAAAGTGGAAAGTTAGGGGAGGATCCTTTGGAAAATTGACACTCTTTCGATTGCATAACCTGTTGTTACCATCCTCTTGAACTAATGGGCAAAGTTCAATTACCTTTCAGCATTGCCCAAAAGGTGTCTTAATTAATGGTAATGAATCTAGTATAGTAGGATAATTTTCTGTTAACCAAGTTTGCAGAGGAACGTTTGTACCTTTCCTCAAAGTATACCAACTATTCAAAGAAACCATCCAGTGGATAGATTACCCTGTAATCTGCAGAAACGTTCTGCCTTCCTAGCTTCCACATAGAAAGTATTAACACTTCTCAGGGACCGCCTCATGGCAGAACTGAAGGCACAGTCTACACCAACCTCACGGATGACCTCAAGAGGGCACGAATCAACATACGACGGCCCTTCTTTTTCTTCAAGGACTCGCCATCGCTGAGCATGACAAATGCAGGATGATTACTATCGACATAGTCCTTCCACTGTTGGGTGAATGGGTGGGGTATATCAGTTATCAGCTGACAGTCTGTGTTGCATGCCAGATGCTGTATAATTGTACGACGTGCGAGAAGCTTGAGCGGGTCGCTATGCCAGATAGTTTCTGCTTCGGTGAAGAAAATGACGTGGAATTGACCCTCACGTTCTTGGAAATCCTACAAAGTAAAGGTAGAATGTTGTTTCATGCAAGTGAACAAACAGTTAAACAAAATATCTTACTTGATTTTTTTTAATGGGAATATATACTGTATCAATGGTAATATTTCTTTTGAAAATCAACCATGGAAAGAGTTCCATATGTACCCCCTTTTAAATTCTACAGTACACAAACCATTTTTTATTTATGGCCTAACACTAACAAATACCCTAACCCTAAGGCCCAAAATATAAAAGAATTTGTATGTATAGAACTTTGAACGGGGTACATATGGAACTCTTACCTCAACGATTAAGGTACCCCACCCAATTATAATAATTCTCTTCTTAATAGCAGTTGCATATCCTCTGGGGTGCTTTCGGGGAACGCACCCCCCGGGGGTTCATGCCAAAACATGCAAAATCAGCCTATTTTCAGCTATTTGAGGTCCTTCCGCTTCCGGGGTCCCCATCAAAAACCAAGGTTTGGATACGCCGGTGAATAAGGAAGGACATCACTAACACACATCAATTCCAAAATTTTATATGAATCTGACATATCATAAATGTGATTTGTGTATTATAATAGCTCCTAGATACAGATATTTTAGCTTGTAGCATCTAAAATGTAAAGTTAGCCAGATTATTTTGCAGATGTGGTAAGAAAAATATAAAGTTTCTAATGATACCAAAAATGAGGTTTGGTGGAATGCATTGAAAGAGCGAGAACTTGGTAGTAACCTTTCAAATACTAAGCAAATTAATGCAGATTTTAACTGAAAATTTTAATTATAATAGTGCAAATGCAGAATATTCAGTGAAAATGGAATTAGAAATGACAAATTATTGAAGAAATATCACATAATATTAAGTGCAGGCCTGTAACCAGGATTTTTTTAGGGTGAGGGGCGATTTTCCCCCCAAATTCGCCCTTCCCCAAAAGGGGGGGGGCAAATATGGCAAAAGTGGACCTTTTTTTACTGAAATGTTAACCTTTTTTTCAACAAAATAGCATAAAATACCCCCAATTTTTGGCTCGCTCCGCATGCAAAATCAATTATTTTTTTGCCTTTTTGAGCAATTTTAGGGTTTTTTTGGCTTTTCAGAATTGGGGGAATCCGCCCCCTCGTCTCCCACTGGTTACGGACCTGGTTAAGTGCATAATTGTATTTCTCCCTCATCAGTAATTCAACTGACCTGTAGGAAAAGCTCCACAAGATAGACTAGGTGTAGAAGCTGCCCACCATGTGAGAAATCAAGCCCCTGATGAGCAAAGATGTCTGCCAGAATGGAATCTCCATCAATTATTACGAACAAGTCCGACTCTGTGAAGTCCTGGCATCAATTTCAGATCACTGAAAATATACCATATTTTGTTACGGTCACCTTGACCAAGGCCAAAACCACCTCAAAACTACGGATTCAAACTCCTGAATAACTAGACAATACACTGTGAACTTGATACCCATTTTAACCAAGTATTTATTTTAATTGTGTGTTTAAATCAAGCTCATTCAACATCAGTAGTATCAATAATCAACGATTTATCTATAATGAAGTTGTGAATTTATGAATACTAACTTTCTTACTACCACCACTATACCACCCAACTTACACCCGGTGTGTGCCACGATGCGGGCTGCAGCAAGATTAAAATTAAGAGCCGAACTTTGCAAGAGTGCTGGCGAATATTCCAGCGCAAAACTCCAATTTCCATATTGGGACGTGTCCACCGGAACGACCTGTCCTACTGAAGAATACCAGCTCCTAATGACTCCCGACGCTCGGAGGTCGACTAAATAAGTAATAAAGTCCAACAGTGCTGTAGCTTGTTTATCCTTGATAACTCAGAGTCCACGGGAATCCAAAACCGAACACCCCGGCTACACAATCGGAAGAAACTTATCTGTGGGAGCTGAGACTACTATGACGATGTCCACTATATGGGAGATTAGTACTAGACTGTGATTTACTGTCACTGTCAACTTGGGAACGCTGCTAATACCTTGAGCACGATTTCAGAAACTCCTCTTAATACCTTGGAGTAAGAATGTTGTGATACTCTGCCTCATCTCTTCTCACCAGGCTATTTATATCCTCTCAAACCTTCTAGAAGGATCTAGTCCTCTCTATATGAGTCATGTACTAAATATAGTCCATTACATCATAATTCTGGATTCAGCTCCAATGTTTCCCATATTAGAATGTTCATAGCCATCACCCACACACAGAGCACTGTGCCTGTAAGATACAGTAGGAGGGGGGCGGCCATCTTGTCATCCATATTTTCCCGTGCCTTCTAATGAAATCACTAAGTTCCAGGTACATTCCAGAAATTTCCCCACTTTTCTGAGCTCTTCTGAGATCTTCTGGTTAATTCTATTTGCTTTACACACACCAGTTATGCACACAAACCAGGTATAGTTTTGATTTACATTATTTAGACTAACTTATAATATTTTATGTTGCTAATTTATTACTCAAAGTGAAATAAATCATTGTCTAATTCCTTGGTCTGTCACAGAAAAACAGTAAAAAAAATATTAAATCTATATTGTTAGGGCCATGTTTTTATGACTGCATGAAAGTAAAAATGAAAAAAAAAAAATTGCTTTATGCAACTTGTACTAAAAAAAATTCTTCATATTTTATTAACCACAAAAAAAAACAATTTCCTTACATGCAGATCATGAATGGTATTTTTGTTTGCTTACTAATTTGTGTTGAAATAAAACAGTTTTATAGGCAATAAGGTTAAACGGTTAATAGATGATGGCCTGTCTTTACCAGAATAAAGTGCAATACTATATTATGTTTTTTTTCCCTAAAATGCAAATTAGGGTGACAGGCTACCTCTAAGGATTAACAAATATTAATTAGCTTAAGGGGACTTATTTAGAATTTCTAAACAGTCCCCTTAAAGAAAAACTGTCCCCATCAAAGCTTAGAAACAAAGCATATAGTTTCCGATTACACACACACATACACACAGAGTACACATTTGTAATTAAGGTCTTACTGACTCAGATATAGCCTAAAAACATTGTTTTTGTATGCAGTCCTTCAAAATTATCTGTTGCCTGTATATACTTAAATGTGCATTTTGTGACTTCAGCCCCTTCTGTTTTAAATATTGTTCACTAGATATCCTTGAAGAAAGCTTATTCACAAAATTTAGTTGATCCCGATCTTGTATTTTTGTGTTATGAGCAATTGCTTGTTTCCCACGGTCCCATAGGCCACTGTGCTGTAATTTCTATACAAAATTGCAAATTTCATACAGATACGACCGAATTTGCATGTAAGATTAGGTATATGCATGGACTACTAAGGCTAATGTTTCAGATGATATAAAAATCTCAACTTTTTTTAGGTAAGTCGGGGGGACGAGGTTGTGGATCACAAAATGCCCCTTTAAAGGGATGAGCAGCAATAATGCAAGAGAATAAAATAAAAAAAATGTGGAAATGCATTTTTAGCTTATTAATCAGTGATAAGTGTGTATAATTATAATTCACTTCCTTATTGTAGGTAAAAAACACCAAATAGTTAAGTATTTGAGGAAATTTGTCATACTGTCTCTCGCAAACTGACTTTCAGCGATGGCATCTCAAAATCTACACTAAACAACAGAATGTGGCTTACACTCCAGTACAGAATAAACAAAGATCAATAATGTTTGTGTTTCAAACTGTACAGGACATGGTGCAAACTATCACGCTTTAAAATCCGGGATATTCTCATGGAAAGGCTTTTTTGATCTCAATTGGAATTTTTATACGCACGTATAGAAATTACAGAATCGAATAAAAGTATTGCCTTGCCTATAATACACAGATTTCAAGCCAACCACTTGCAGGTTATGTTAGCACATCCATGAATAAAAATACCAAAATATGAATTTTGATGATTTTTTTCGATGTTTTGGGATCAGCAAATAGCTGCTTATCCTTTAAGGCTCCTTCAATAAAAATTTCAAGAAAATCAAAACCTTGGCAGCTTATCAGCGCTCATTTACTTACATTCTAGATGCCTTGATGTAGAGTTCCTCACATTCTTGGTTTGCTTTGCTGAATTCCTGCAGAAAATGAAATCACTTTTAGAGTCTCCACCAATCCGTGTCATATAATTTGATGTACTTCCAGCACTGATCGCAAGTGTGATTATAGTTCGATTAAAGAGAGACACAAGATTTCCAGAAAGTGCACCCCCCATTTTTGGTCAAAACTGGTATTTTTGCATATGTGATGTGATCAAGCAAAATGAGTCGGAAGTCGCAAATACTGATTTTGAGATACAGCCAAACAAAGGAGAAAATGTCTTTTGTTTCCTATTGATTTGGCCACCATTCAACTGTTTATATCTTTGGAATTAATTGGTCAATTTCAATGGGGGTTTCAGCAAAATGTGGCATTTTAAATGGTACATACAGGTACATGAAAAAGTAAAAATCGAATCTGACCGACTTCAGACTCATTTTGCTTGATCACGTCACATATTTAGAATGCCATACTAATGTATTAAATCACACATGAAGTGATTAAGCTGGAAACGCCATCTTTACGCTGTTCGTAATAAAAAGCGTGCTTCGATGGAGGCTTATTACAACAGCAGGCAAGTTCTAAATGTAGTTTTTGGTTTTTTTTCCCTATTTTTTTCCAATAAGCCTTTGAAACCTTCTCGGTGTGTGTCCTACAACCTATCAGGTGCAAATTTAGAGGAAATTTGTATCCTCGGAAAATCTCGCGTCCCTTTAAAGGTCATTATAGTCAATATGTTTGTTTGCAATTGCAATCAATTTGTGAGTGATGCTATTGCAATCACTCACATCTGATATATACACAAATATATACTTTCAAATCTGATACACAAAATATCTGATTTTTGTAAGGAATGTTGCTATTTTAAAGGTTGTGAGAATTCATCTTCTCACAAAAAATATATCTTATCTAAACCTCCAAGGTTAAACAAACATTGATTTTGCTCATTATCGCTTATGACATTTTATATGGGAAATTCCAACTAATCCCAATCACAGATCCCCGATTCTAATTCAGCAGCGATGCTAGAAAGTTTTCCATCCGTTCATTATGAAACAGTACCATCTCACAAAAATGATCCTAACTTGATGTAGAGGTTCATCAGGATCGTTGAGTAATATTATGTAGTAAGTTCATTATTACTGATCCATGTCAACTTACTTGAGTTGTGGACGTTTCGTTCCTGAAACGTCCACAACTCAAGTTGACATGGACCAGTAATAATGAACTTACTACATAATGATCCTAACTTCACTTGGGTAAACTGAGGTAAAGGATACGTCAAGACACATACATGGCATTATTTCATATTGGAGGGACCAGGCGCGTATAGCCAGCCCGGTGGTTCAGAGGGGGAATTTCCCGGTGGGTGCCACAAATGTCCCGATCACAGGCAAAGAAAAATACGCGGTCGCAGGCAAAAGAGTCCAAAAAGGGGCTGATTTAACAAAAAATATCCGTCTTTTACTTCCGATTTCCCTCAAAAGCGTTTCAGAGAGGGGGGCAGTGCCCCCCGCTGGCTACACAACACTGGGAGGGACGCTTCCAGCAGCTGGTGAATTAGACGGGGGATCCCTGATTCTATTACAAAATTCCTCTTTTGTAATGGAGTTATTGAGCTTAATTCACAGGCAGTAGTTTACTGCCATACCAATAACTTCACAAAAATCTCAATAGTGACTGATCAAGCAAAAGGAGTCTGAAGTCGGTACGATCCGATTTTTTACTTTTTCATTGTACCTGGATGTTACCATTAAAAGCCACATTTGCTGAAACCCATTGAAATTGACCAATTAATTCCAAGATATAAACAGGTTGAATGGTGGCCAAATCATAGAAAACAAAAGACAATTTTATCCTTGTTTGGTTGCTTCAAAAATCAGTAGGTTTGCGACTTCCCGACTTCATTTGCTTTGATCACCATCACATATTGAAAATTTGTGTGCTCTTAAAAAAAAAAATGTGCTGAACTATTATATTGCTTTAACTTAAAAGGTGTGTGTTCTGATCATCTGGGCACCCTCTGATTTACCCGGGAGTAAGTACGATGTTGATATCAGATGGAAAGCTGTATTTTTCTCATGTTGTCCTGAAATTGGAGACCTCAAATCCATCTCATTCGGGGATATAACAAAATAATAAACACCGTTTTTAATGGTTAACGATTAATATTAGCCCAGAGTATTGAATAGGGCTTGTAATATGCATTATTGCGTCTAACATCAAACGCACGTGTGGTTCCACGGTACTTGATGGGGCATATGTGCAAGTGCCAGGCTCTCGTATTCCAAAAGTAGAGAAACACGAGGAAATCAAATCTGAACAGCACCTTTTAATATCAATGTTGGGAACTACAGGCCTGGAAAAAGGGTTGAAATGGACCATCATGAGAGCATTGCACCAAATGCAAATTAATATTTGCGGGGGTGCGGGCGCACACCCCCCACCCCATTCCACCCCAAGGGGGAAAAGGTCCAATTTTGGATATTTTTTTATAAAAAGGTCCAAAATGTAGAGAACTATGACAAGAAAGCACTCTTTGGTGGACGAGATGTTCAAAAAGTCACAAAAAAGAGCCATTTAGAGGGTTAGATCACTTTTCCAAAAAAGGTTCCAAATTTTCGGAAGACCCACACCCCCACAAAAAAAGTATGCGTTACGGCCCCCTGCTTCCGACTATTGCTATTGTGCGAAGAGATTAATGAAGTGAAAGATATGCTATTTCAACATTACAGTGAGAATCAGCCTAATTAAGAATATGTTAAGTAGTAGTAAAACCAAAGTTTTAAATCCGGTTTTGTCCCCCGCAAACCAGGGGTGGCCGGATTTCACCTCACATTCTTAGCACTTGCCCTTTACCCTTCCACTTGCCGCTTAACGCATCCCCAATCCTCAACCCAACCCTCCTAGTCTCCTCCTCCACTTGCGTCCTCCATGTAATCCTTTGGTCGGCCCCTCTTCTCAAACCACCCACCCTAAACTCAAGGGCCCTTTTTAAAACATGCTCTATCCTTCCTCAGCACATGCCCATACCATCTAAACCATTTGCCTTCGCAGCGGTCAGCGCCTCTTCCAGACCAACATCTGCATTCAAATCCTCAGTCTTCTTCTATCCATCAAGTTCAAACCACACTATTGCTTCACATTGCTCTCTCTCTGCCCTTCTCAAAATTCCCCATCTCATTTTCACTCAGGCCCCATGTCTCACTCCCAGCTGATCTCTCACTTTCTACAGCATCACGGATCTCACACAAACTACTGTATACCATCCGTTCATCTTCAAAGGAAATTTCTCACTCCAGTAACAAATCTCCACATTTATCTAACTTCACCCACCCATACCTTACTCGGCTGTCACAGGCGCCTCACATCCACCACCCGCACCATCCTGTCCCCAGGTATGGAACTCTTCACTGTTTTTCCACCTGTCACACAACTTTTCACCTCCTTCCCCCTCCCTCAACTCCCTCTTGCATCTTCCACACACAAAGTCTTTGCCAAACTTGGTGGTAACGTCTCTTCATCTTTGTGCATCCCCAGGAATCCATTTTCCCACATTCTCACACCACACTGAATTTGCCCCCACCCTCTTTCCACATATCCACAGGGGTCCACCTTACTCACTAACACCTCCCCCGCCTCCACACTCACCATCACTGTAGTCTTCCCAATAATAATAATATAAGGTGATGTTTAACTGCGACGGACATGATCATGTAAACGTGCTCAGGCGCTGTGCGGCAGCCATTGAAAGGCGCTCAGCACATCAGAGAAACCATAAGATCGAAACAGATTAGCCAAGCAACTCGATTTTAGAAGCAGGAGTAAAACTGGAGTTACCCGGCGTTTACCTACCTTATCTTGACAAATTCTTTGCAAGTGACATATCATCATCTTCGAAGCATCATCCCTGCTTTCTTCTTCACTGTAATCAAAAATAAAATTGCCCCTTTTCACCAGAAAATCATCATCCTCCGCCAGCTGCTACTAGTTTCTTCTTCAAACTCCATTTCTGGTGTCAAATCTTCCAATTCTTGAAAAGTGCCTTAATTAAAAGGGTATATAAGGAAAATTAAGATGCCTATAAGTATAAATCACAAAGTAGGTAGGGGTTTTGGTATTAAACCAATGTTACATCCAGGTTGGTCCCCCCTAATGGGGGTGGCCAGATTCACATCACACACAGCAATACTGTTGTGCGAGGATTAAAGGTGCAAACAAGAGATTTCAAAATAACAGGTGCTCCCTAAAAAATATGAAATTCTGAATTTTGCACTGGTCTAAAGCTTTCTATCAAAAATATCACCTCGCTGAAAGGGATTAAGATGAGAATGCGTTTACGGTTTACAAAAACATGTGAAATTTCTAATTTTTCTTTATAGGAGCAAAAATATGAAAATTCATTCTATTGGTTTCTTGACAATAAAGCATTGAAAATCACCTTTTGTTTTCATTTGAGTTATTTATGACAGGCCAAAATAAAGGTGGGGGATTATTGAGTGTCTATCTAAAGAGGTCTTTCACCTCACTCATCCAATAACCTATACAAAAGGTGTTAGTTCACGTAGTATTCGTCATAATAGACAATTTAATACATGACTTACAATACTTGTGAACTATTCAAAGTGTGACCCATACTTTATGCATACTATCTAAATGCATGTCATTCTTTAGTAGAAAGTCTCCAGAAATTTGGAATGACTTTGCCATTCCCGGCAAAATGGCCGCTAATCCGAAAGGTGGAAGACCTCTATATGAATCACTACAGAAAATATAGAGACTTGGTATCTCTTGTTGCACCTTAATGGAGCAAAAGATAATGATCGATGCCCTCCTGAGGTCAATGTGACACCATTAGCTCTCCATAGCGATTGCCCTTATAGGGAGATCTTCTGTTTCAGTTCTACCACAATAACCAGCTTACCCTCCTCATCAGATATTCTTAAAATACACGTCGCGGTTCTCGAACCGCAAATCCCCTGGCGGGAGCGGTTACAAATTTTTAAATATCAGCTGAAAATGTCATACCCTGGTGATTTTCTTATTGTTGGATAGATATCTGGGTTTATGGCTAGCGTGTTGAAAAAAAGGGCTATACGAAGAGAGTAAAAGCTGGAGCATACGCGCATCTGTGCGCATGTCCACGCATTGCATAGCGCATGTGCAAATCAGCGCAATGCATACGCAAATGCGCGTGCACTTGTGCGAACGTCTGCGCATGACATACGTGTATTATGTGCCACAAACCCCTTAAAACCAAAACCCCCCTTAAACCCAAAATCCCCCTTAAAACCCCAACAACACCCTTAAACCTGGGCAACCCCCTTAAAAACTCGTGCACCCACCTTAAACCACAAAAGCCCCTTTTAAGCCCAGACAACCCCCCTTAAACCCCAAAACCCCCCTTTTAAAACCCAAAAAATCCCCTTAAAATCCAAAACAACCCCCTTAAACCAGCAGAACAAAACCCATTAAACCTCGTGCAACCCACCTTAAACCACAACAAGCCCCATTAAGCCAGAAACCCCCCCTAAAACCCGGACAACCCCTTTTCAACCCGCACAACCCACCTAAACCCCAACACCCCCTTAACCCCCTTCTTAAACTCGTGCAACCCATCTTAAGCACAACAAGCCCTTAAGCCCGACAACCCCCCTCCTTAAACCCAAAAAACTCCCCTTAAAGCCCCAACAACCCCTTCTTCTTAAACCATGGAACAACCCCTTTTTGTTAAACCCGCAACAACCCACCTTAACCCAACAATCCCCCTTTAACCCCCTTAAACTGTGCAACCACCTAAACCACAACAAGCCCCTCCTTTAAAGCCCAGACAAACCCCTGTTCTTTAAAAACCCGGGAAAGGGACACAACCCTTATACCCGCACAACCCACCTTAACCCCAACAATCCCCCCATAAGTCCAGACAACCCCCCTTTACCCGGACAACCGCCTTTAAAAACCCAGACAACCCACCTTAAACCCAAACAAGCCCCCTTTAAACCCAACAAACCCCCTTAAAGCTGAACAACCTCCCTTAACCTGGGCAACCCCCTTAAACTCGTGCACCACCTAAACCCACAAACAAGCCCTTTAAGCCAAGACAACCCCCCTTAAACCCAAAAAAAACCCTTAAAACCCCAACATCCCCTTCTTACTTAAACCCCATCAACCCCCTTAAACCTGGACAAACCCCCTTAAACTCGTGTAACCCACCTTAAACCAAAGCAAGCCCCCTTAATCCCAGACAACCCCCTTAAACCCAGACAACCCCTTTAAACCCGCACAACCCACCTAAAACCCCATACAAGACCCTCTAACCCCCCTTTTAAACTCGTGCAACCACCTTAACCACAACAAGCCCCCTTAAGCCAAGACAACCCCTTTAAACCCCAAAACCCCCTTAAACCCAAAAATCCCCTTTCAAACCCCCAACAACCACCCTTAAACCTGGGACAACCCCCCTTAAACTCGTGCAACCCACTTTAAACCACAAAAGCCCCTCTTAAGCCCAGACCAAAACCCCCCTAAACCCGGGCAAACCCCCTTTATACCCGCACAACCCACCTTAAACCCCAAACAATCCCCCTATTAAGTCCAGAAAACCCCCCTCCCTTCAACCGGACCACAACCCCCTTTAAACCCAACAAACCACCCTTAACCCCAACAATCCCCCTTAAACCCAACAACACCTTAAGCTGGACAACCCCTTTAAACTCAGACAAACCCCCCTTTAACCCGGGACAACCCACCTTAACCAATAAGCACAGAGTACATTGATTCCCCACCCCTCATCAAGTTTCATCAAAAGTTCACAAGTTTTTGGGTGAAAATACCCCAAATTTAGCCCACTAAATATGCAAAAGCTATTTAACTAAACAATCATGCGCCAATAAACATAATCAGCGCGGGAGAGTACATGATTTTTTTTTTTTTCCCCACACTCACCAAAGTTCATCAAAATCGGACTTTATGGATCTTCAGATAGTGTTCACAAGCTTTTTGGGTAAAATACCCCCAAAATTAACTCATTAATTATGCAAATAGGTACCTCATAGCAATGCCACGCACCCATAATATAATCAGATGAAGGGAATGGCAGTCTGATCCCACCCACCAAGGTTACATCACCAAACCTTCATGTGTCTCATGTTATCGCGTCACAAGATTGTGGGTAAAAATACCCAAATTTAACTCATTAATTTGCAAATTGGTACCTAATTAGCATAGGCCACGCCCATAATATAATCAGATGAAGGGCATGGCAGTCCGATCCCACCACAAGTTACATCACCATAACTTATGGGTCTCATGTTATCGCGTCACAAGATGTGGTGGACGCCGCCGCCGCCGCCAATGCCGCCTTGACTGATAGCATAAATCCCACTTCTCCTTTTCAAGCCAGGGGGATAAAAAAACCTGTAGCCGCCGACAACCTGGCCCTTTGGACAGTCTAGTAACTGGTTACCAGGATAGCAGGGTAGCAGGCTCAACAGTAAAGAAAACCTGACCTGAGTGACCTAACGTCCATTTTGTAGGGCTGTCATTACATTCAATTCCTGACCACTTGAAAGTGCATGGAAGCTTGCACCACAAAAATGTGATCCCCTATTAAAAAACAAAACAACAAAAACAAAACAAGGGTGGTTCTGGAAACCCTTGGTCTTGTCCCTCATTGCAATCAGAAAAAGTTTAAAATAACACATTTCACATTCAGAATAGAGGATGACTTTTCGCACAACATCCCTTTAATCAACCTTTAATCCTTTGACCCCAATCGTGTACACCTCCTATGGACAGAGCTGTGCGAACCCCATGCAAATCGTTCTTTTATTTTAGAGCAAGTTTTAGCAGCGGAGACATACTTTTGACAACTGATATAAGTGCCGACATGCAAAAGAGCTATATATCTCTCCAATAGGAAAAAAGCCAGTACGGGGAATCTTTGCCATATGGCCTACAAAGTCATGATTTGTTGTTATACCGGGGGGGGGGGGGGGTTCTCAAAGGTTTGTTGGGGACCCATGCCCGTTCCCGGGGTTCTGAAAGTGAACCCTAACTGGACCATTTCAGTGAAAATATACCTCTAACGGGACCAGTCTTCAGTTAAAATATACCCGTTTGGTGAAATGGAAAATATACCCCAAAGGACTCAAATTGCGGTTAACAATTATATACCCCAGTGTGATGTTTCAATACGTGAATAAAAAATATTGGGACCCTAAAACAAGCACGAAAATTTGTTTTGTAGTCCAATTCCCTGGGAACTAGATTTGTTAACACAATAATTTACAAAAATAATAAAAAAAAATATGATCGGGTGTGTCAATGTCAAAAGTTGCACATTGAATAGAAAAAATGTACAAAAATCTTGAAAATAAACGTTTAAAAAAACACCGCGATAAGTATAGGTCTCTAGATGGGTCATATGTTAATCATTCCAATCAACATTAGTCGAAGAAAAGCCACTCGGCGGCTTCGGCCAATCACGCACCTTGATTAACGATGGTATGTCGGCAAGAGGTCAGCTGATGCAACAATGGCGTCGAAGACGAAAGGCTTACAAGGTCGGC
Source organism: Ophioderma brevispina (assembly GCA_023653785.1). Taxonomy (NCBI): domain Eukaryota; kingdom Metazoa; phylum Echinodermata; class Ophiuroidea; order Amphilepidida; family Ophiodermatidae; genus Ophioderma; species Ophioderma brevispina. The sequence goes on along the minus strand of JAMKCH010036622.1, from coordinate 4,692 downwards.
GCTTGGAAATATGTGCCGGGGGATTTGCGTTATCACGTTGAGAAGAAAGAAAGTTTAAGACAAATTACGTCTTTACGTTTGCACCTTGGGGTAAATTGTATCCTTGCAGCAAGATGGAAGAAACTAGACCGCAAAGAAGGTAAAATTGCCCTTGAATCAGGAGGACAAATAGACGACTTTGGCAGCAACGTGGACTCAGTGGAGCAACTGATGGATTTACCAATCCAGCTCATGCTAAATCCATCGGAAGTACTACGAGAAATTTTGCAACGTAACCATGCAGCTGTTGGAGATAGGACAACAAAAATCACTCAGCAGAGCCTACTGATCATAGGCATCAGGTTTAAATTACGAACATGATTATGACTAGGGAGTTCCACGGTCAACTCGGCCCCAAAACATATCGGCCACAGTCAACTCGGCCCCAAACACCAATCGGCCAACAGACCAAACGGCCACAACACATGTACCAAACTCGGACTCCAAAGCAGGGAAAAACGAGGAACAAAACAAAATTGCGCCTTTCTACTCTAATTCCGTTTTTTCGTACCCTTTCTCGGACCCAACCAACTCGGCCCATACCAATATGCGCAAATGACTAAGGTGCCTTCTGATGTGTTTTGATTTTTACATTTTGTTTTGTTGCGGCGTTTTTGTTTGTTTTTGTATGTGTATAAAAAGCTGTGGGCTTTAAAAATGCAAATTCTTTTTATTGATTTTTAGATGACATCTTTTTGCGGAGGCTTCGCGCCCAATTTTTCACCTAGACCATTTTTTTTAAAAGTTGAAAATTCTCATGAAACTTTAAAATTGCAATGCGGGTAAAATGTCATATTTACAACTATGCGAGCGGATGCTGAGAACCTAACTTGAACATTTGAATGAACAAATACAAAGAAACAACCACACTCGGCCCCAAAAGATCACCATAACGCGCCAATTGAACTGTAGAAACATCCAACATAATCATGAATCGATTAAGTGGACCAGACTCGGTCAGTCTTCACGTGAAAGGGCTGAATGGATTTTACCCGGGATTTCATTGATTAATGCACATCCGAGACATGCAAGTGAAATGTATTATGTACTCCAGCCTAGAACTGGATGAGCTCGGATGTGCGATCGATCTACTGAGCAACTTTCTTATCAAGTACAATGCCAATGGAGTGTAAATGAATCTAAAGATATGCCATTGGTTATACACACATCGAACCTGCTAATAATGTTGTTTCCTTGTACGGGTTTGGATATAGAGTGGCCTATACCAACAGCTGTGAATGGGGAACATAATTAAATGAGTGATTATTTCAAATCTAAAAAAATCTAAAAACCCTGCCGGATTTTCAAAATAGAGTATAACATGTTAAAGCCACTATCAGTATTTTTTCCAAATTCCAAAATGGGCCATTTTGTCCTAAAATTGTTAGTATTGGGTCATATCAACAACTTATATTACAGTTCTTGTGAAAAACAGACAACTAAAGCATTTTAATGCGGGCTCTTGAAGATACCATTTAGGACTATTTGTAGACCTAAAAATCGGGGATCCCGATTTATAGTAAAACCAAGCATTAAAAATCGTCCAATGTTCGAAAAATACAACGTGTTACGTCTATTTATAGCCACTTCCAGGGCTCTAATTCGAGATACAACAATTTCATACAACAGTGCAAAAAGTGGACTCTTTTGATTGAAAAAATAGGGGCGCGATTTGTTTACATTTTGAAAATAAAAAAATCGCCGATAGTGGCTTTAAACATGCATTTTGGAACAATCTATGGTGGGCAGGTCATAATGATATGAAGTTATTTTTATATGGTATATTGATATGTAATTCACGAAAATAGAGCTCCCGGAAATAGTACATGTTTTGGTACCCATTAAATTTTGCGAACTTATAAATACGAACATTTAAATTCGTAACCAACAAACGTCAAATGTTATTATCACGCTTTATGCTATTATGGTTGTTATAAGACACAAATTCTGGAGCATGGTTGTCAAATAGATAACCAAAAGTTCTAAGTCCCAACTTTTCTTCCTGGAAGAACGTTATGGTTATGTTAAGATCTATAAGGGCTTCGACCACTGTTATTTTTAAATTACTATGTGACTGACAATTTCCATTAAAACAAAAAGCTACAAAATATCTTTACACATATATGGAATGATTTTCCAATACAAGAAAAAAAAATCTGCATGGTTCTTCATAATTTGAGGATTTTATTTGTTTTTGTCGAACATTTATGTTTTATGAAAAAAAAAAATAGGAAAAACCATAACAAACATTGTAAGTTTTAACGTGCATGAGTTCTAATCGGCCATGGAAGCATGCTTAAATGGCCTACTTTGAAGGTCCCACAAATGTTGAGCAGAAGACAGTAGTGAGCAACGTATGAGGGGCAGGGACTGCCTTGCATTGTTAGTAGAAATTGAACTTCTGTTAACGGTTTTGGTTAGAGGGAGCGGTGGTATTTGGGGCATAAATTAAAAATATTGTTTGAAGTCTTTCCAAGGCACCGAATGGCTTGTGTTGTGTTTTTTTTGGGTGAGATGGAGGAAAAATGTGGCTTTTTGGATGAACTCTGAGGCAAGTTATTTCAAGAAATGAAGTACATATTAAAAGATGTACGTCGAGCGACTTTCACTCTTTTTACATTAGAGTGGCCTATTTTCCCGTAAGTTCATATGGACACAGCTGTTCGACCCCATGCAAACGTCTCTTTTATTTTTAGAGAAATTTTAGCACTGGCGACATAATTTTGACAACTGATATAAGTGACGACATGCAAGAGCTAATTATCTCTCCAAAAATCAAAGACACAATCCATTACGGGAAATCTTGCCATAGGCACAAGGTCACTGATTGTATGTTTTATACCGGGGGGGAGGGGGGGGGGTTCTCAAGGTTGGGGGGTACCCATGCTCGTCCAGGGGTTCTGAAAGTGAACCCTAACTGGACCATTTTCAGCTGAAAATATACCTATAACGGGACCAGTCTTAAGTTTAAAATATTACCCGTTTTTGGTGGAAAATATACCGAACAGACCAATTTGCCGGTAAAATTATACACCAGGTGGGACTGCTTTCAATACGTAATTAAAAAATATGGGACCATAACACAAGCCGAAAATTCTGGTTTAGGGCAATTCCCTGGGAACTAAGATGTTAAACAACCATTAATTTACAAAAAATAATTAAAAAAAATATGATCGGGTGTGTCAATTCAAAGTTGAACTTTAATAGAAAAATGTAACAAACAAATACATAAGTAAATAAAAAAAACCCGCGATTAATTATAGGTCTTAGATGATGTCATATGTAATCATCCAATCAAATACACTCAAAGACAAAGCCACTCGGCGGACTTCGGCCACATCACGCACCTTGTATAACGAGGTGGTCGGCCAGAGGTCAGCTGATGCCAACCCTGGCGTCGAAGACGAAGGTTACAGCTCGGCGCGTGGAATCTGTGCCGGATTTTTGCGATATTCACGTTGAGAAGAAGTTTAAGACAAAAGTGACTCTTTACGTTTGCACCTTGGGTAATTGTATCTGTGCAGCAGATGGAAGAAACTAGACTGCTAAGAAGGTAAAATTGCCCTTGAATCAGAGAGGACAAACTAGACTTGAATTGGCAGGCCAGTGACTCAGTGGAGCAACTGAGGGTAATTACCAATTCCAGCTCATGCTAATTCCATCGGAAGTACACGAGAAAATTTGCAAGTAACCATGCCGAGATCGTGTGGAGATGAGGACAACAAAAATCACTAAGTCAGAGCCTACTGCATCATAGGCATCAGGTAAATTTACGAACAGATTATGACTAGTGTTTCGTCAACTGGACCCAAAACCATCTCGGCACAGTCAACTCGGCCCCAACCAACTCGGCCACAAACCAACTCGGCCACAACCTTACCAACTCGGCCCCATATCGCTTGGACCCAAACCAATTCGGACCCAAACCAACTCGTACCCAAACCAACTCGGCCCCATACCAATATGCGGCAAAATGGATAAGGTCCTTCTGATTTGTTTTTGATTCATACATTTGTTTTGTTTCGCGTTTGTTGGTTTTTGTAGTGTCAAAAAAGCTGGTGGGCTGTAAAACTTATGCAAATCTTTTATTGATTTTTAGTAGGAAATCTTTTTTGCGGAGGCTTCGCGCCCAATTTTTTTCCACCTAGACCATTTTTTTTGTAAAAGTTTAAAATCTCATGAAAACTTAAAATGCAATGCGGTAAAATGTCATTATTTACAACTAATGCGAGCGGGATGCTGAGAATAACCGTTCACATTTGAATGGGAAAACAAATATCCAAAACAACCAACTCGGCCACAAAAAGATCCACCATAAGACGCCAATTGAACTGTAGAACATCCAAACAGTAATCACGATCGATAGTGGCCGACTCGGTCCGTCTTCACGTGAAAGGGCTGAATGATTTTACCCGGGATTTATTGATTAATGCACATCCGAGGACATCAAGTGAATTTATTATTGTCTCCAGCCTAGAAAACCGGATGAGCTCGGATGTGCGATCGATATACTGAGGCAACTTCTTATCAATTACAATGCCAATGGAGTTGTAAATGAATCCTAAAAGATATACCATGGTTATACACGACATCAACTGCTATAAGGTTGGTTTTTCTTGTAACGTGTTTGGATATAGAGTAGGCCTATACAAC
>JAMKCH010036621.1:0-15276 GCA_023653785.1 Ophioderma brevispina | reverse complement strand
AAAAAAAATCCAAATAAAACTAAGGAAATGGAGGGTTAGCATGCAGCACTAGGGTTGGCATTCAAAAACACTATAAGGCATCCTCAAGTTTGACGAAAGGCTTTATAGAGGAGGAGCTGGACCAAGGTCAAACATCATCGTTTACCCCTCACGACAGAAAATGTTGACACCTTTGGATAGTTAGTATGGACCCTCTACATCAAATGCTTGGTACGGTAGTACTCTCAAATTGTGGATCACTTTTTCAATTAGGGGTCAATTTAAGTTTACACAGGGGTCAAATTTTTTAATAATTGCCTCCAATCCTGTTGAAAATGTATGCCATATTGTCCGTCTAGGTACATAAGGATCCAAAATGTATAGTTTGTACCATTCTTGACCATGGGTTTGGGAGTTATCAAGGTAAAAATGGTCTTAAATGGTAAAAGGTCAATTTATTTGTACAGGGGTCAACATAAAAGTCTGGAGTCATACGGGTGTTAATTAACACCAAACTTTGGGTTAAAATTTATATTGACGTGTGTGTGATATTCTAGTAGAAAATGCTTGATTTTGTTATTTGGCTTCTATTATTAACTGTTTACTGTAACAATCATAACCAGAACACCAACATCCATAATTAAACAATTATGCAGCAACAACCGAGTGGGTGTTAATCCTAAATTTCAACCAGAAACTAACACTAACAAGCTTGATACCGACATGGTGTTAACAGTTGAACACTTCCCAATTTTTGCAGTGTATGCGGCTGTCTGTTCATGGACATAGCATAACGCGCTCCAGCCCCTCTACCACCTTTCATTCATAGTAAAAAAGTCTGAGTAGGATGTCAGACCAAATTAGATGGGTTTAGGATTGCGAACCGCTAACAGATTTTCTTCAACTCGAAAACGTGCGAATCAAGACCATTAAAGATATGCCACCTCAGTTGCTTGAATGGTTGTTTGCAGCATTCCTGTCAGCTTTGGTGCATACCATGTCTTCGATGTTATTGTCCTCAGGGTCGTTTATATCAGCTTCGAGGAACGCAAGGGGAGGTGCGGTCGCAACCCCCCCCACAAATCCACAAAAAGGGGAAAAAGGTCCACTTTTTGCTGAATTTTCAATAAAAAATGTCAACAATTTAGAGACATTTTGACACAAAAGTCCACTTTTTGTGCTAAAAGTCCAAAAAGGACCATTTTTAGGGGGGGGTTTTTAGGTCCATTTATACCAAAAAAGGTCCACTTTTTTCGAAAAAAAAAAAAAAGTCCACTTTTCCGAAGTCCCCGCCACCCCCCCCCCCCCAAAAAAATAAATCTCTGCGTACGGCTTGCGCATGGGTGACTGTGGATATAAGCCAATTGCTGTCCTATATTTCTATGCCACTATGGCTTTGTGTCTTTGTGCTTTTGTTCTGCGTTGTGGACAAAACCGCTAATGGCACGAGGTACTGAATGTGCTTGTTTGGCTTCGTGGGTCCGTGTCCACTTGAGAGTTTGTTCACTGTAATTAAGAGTTCTTGGCATCTTCTGGACTCCTAGCTCCGGGGTCAGGTCATTGCGTTGCTGGGCAGATGATATGATGTCAGATCCACTAATGGCCTTACCCGAGGTGTTTGGACTGTCTAGGAGATCAAGACAAGACACAGATTGAAGATGGCTAGAAACAGGATGCAGGAGTTGAATTATAACTTAGCTCATAAAATATTATTAAATTAATCTAAGAACCTATATAAAGAAAAACTGGATTGAGTGCATAATCTGATGTGTGTAGAACAATTTAAAAGAATTTAGGAAGGTTCTAGAAAATTGTTAAACTTGAGTGGATGGTGCTGGAGTGTATCATGAAACTCATTAGTGGCGCCTGCTGCATATACAGTCAGGGGGAAGTGCTAGAAGTGCTTGAGTGCATGGGGAACCCCATACAGGACGCATGGGAAGAATGGAGAAGAACAAATTCTAGGGAAGCCCCACGACTCATGATATAAAGTGGTATTTTAGTGCATGACTCATATAGACATGCTAGCATCATTCTGGAGTTGTGTAATGGGCAATATAAGTACCTGCGAGAGGAGATGCAGGCAGAGAGTATAGTAACATCATTGCTCCAAGTAGAGTCCACATCCAGTTACTCCAAGTTGAGAGAGAACTCATTAAGATGACAGTGACGTAATAATTACATGATTGAGACTCCATGTCTCTGAGTGGACAATAGTAGTATTCGTTGTCCAGCTCCAAATAGTTGCCGTCGATTGGTAACAGTCTTTGGTTTTTGTATTTCGTGGCCTCTGGGTTATCCAAGGATAAAAAATCACAGCACTTTTTGGACTTTTATTTAGTAGACCTAAGAGCTCCGGGAGTCATAAGGATGATGTTTCTCAGTAGGACAAGTCATTGTGGACACCCTCCCACTTTTGAAAATTGAAGTTTTTTTACCAAACTGCCATCTTTCTTGTAATTTTGCTGCAGCGCGCGTGGCGGCAAACACCAGGTAGTAAGTTTAGTAGATGATTAATTAAACCATAACTTTATTACAACTTAAAATGTTAATGTTTTAATTGATTGATTGAACACACGATCAAATAAATTATTTGCTATTAAATTTAATTTAAAAGAGGACATTGGCACATTGAAAAATAGTGCGCCCTCAAGATTTTTCCAAAATCGATATTTTTGCCCCCACCATGGTTGTTGTAGGCTTTTATATACAAAAGCCTCACCCGAAATGATTAAGACCAAATCAGCTTCCTTATGGGTAAACAGAACGATTTGATAATTTAACGTCGCCAGCAACGTTAAATTCGGAGACGACGAAAATGGCATTTAAGACACTATCAGTGATTTGCTCAATCAGCAAATCGAAAACAAATCATCAAAAATCAGATTGTTGCATGTATTGTAAAAGGAAAGGTAGCCTAACATACCATGCAAATGATATCAAGAACCAGAAGCAACCTAAAAGGACAGAATCGGAGATAGATTTTGTAATTACTGTCCGTTTCGGGGACACTTACACAACCACGTAATTGAAGGAGAATCGTTTCTTTGAACACTGCGTTTTCTTCTTTTCTGTCATTCTTTAAAGCTGGAAAAAGCTAATTTAGAAGAATTCTACAGACTATTCCTTCACTTTGAAGCGTTCCTGCAAATTTAACAAATATTTTTCAAATCACTGATATTGTCTTAAAACAAAACACGCACGCCGCATGCATGTTTCACACGCATGCACACTGTATGAGCGGTCTATAACCTTTGTGGTTTAATATCAAATGAATACGAGTCAAAAAATATTCCATGTAATATACACATTGTTGTTAAAGTTATGGAAACCTTAAAAATTGGCCCTACCAAATTACTGGATGTATTTATCCTCAGATCAATGGCCCTATGTGTTGGGGTATGTTATATAGATGAGTTCACATGTGACGTCAACGCGGGGAACGAACAAAGCCTCCCGGCAGTATGAGTGAGCAATGGCTAGGGCTTTTGTTTTAAAATTCCGCGCTTTCAATCGAGGCGTGATAAGGCTATCGAATGTTGTATGTATGGGCGACATTCTTGCAACTCTAACAGGTACGTAGCACCAGGTTGATAACTTGTGTTGTAAACATTGATGTCACCTCATTCTATAGGCTGGCCAATAGAACCGATTCAAATTATGACGTCACCACCAGGACATGTTGGTGGACAAGATGCAAATATTCCAGGACTACAATTAATTAAGCTGTCAATCGATCCATTTTTCGCGATGGCAAAGGGATCATTGGACAGGTGAATGATTGTAGTATGGAATGAGCTCTAGCTTGATTTACCAACATGGCTGGCTATGACTACGGTCTATAGACCAGTTAACAGCACTTGTTTGTAAAACATTGTTTGGCCTGGATCTTGGAAAAGAGGTTGTGTTTTGATGTTATAGTAGATTTCAAATTACGTGAGATCCATACATAATTCCATAGGGGTGATGTTCAATCCCCGGCCATGTGGGAGACTAGGCCTTGTTGCCATCAACAAAACATATTGTGTCAGTGGTACAAAACTACTACTGCAACCTTATGCATTCAGTTCTACAATGTATGTTAATGATAGGACTTGTCAAATCTGCTTTGTGCTAGCTCTTATTCAAGTTTGGCCCACTTTATATGGCAAAATAAAAACTTAGTTATGTTATGTCTGCATTGATATAAGAATGCAATATTTCTCCAGGACTGTGATAAAGAATAATATTTTGTAGTTTCAAACTAAGTTATATTCAAATAACATTAATGAAATATTTGCTGGTGTTTTTCATTCTGACACTTCAAATGAAACATCCAACCTATCTTAGATGTGAATCAATGGGTTTATGTCAACATTTATTACTAGCTACACTACTATACATTGTATTAGAACCATACACTTTTCTACCTGTGGCCATTAAAATATTTCCTCTTACCTCTCACGGTGAAAGGAAAGACCTAAAACTTTTAATGAGGTCTCACTTATTTTGAAATCTGCTATAGACCGTATTCAATATGACGTCAGCCACCAGACATGTTGGTGGACAAGATGAATACATTCCAGGACTACAATACATTAAGCTGTCAATCGATCCATGTTTAGCGATTGCACAGGGATCATTGACAGGTGAATGTATTGTAGTACTGGAATGCGTCTATCTTGTCCACCAACATGGCTGCCTATTGAATACGGTCTATACACACTGGGCAATTGTATCTGTTAGAGTTTTAATACTATGGGCCATAACGATTCGCAGGAATGGATTCGCAGGCAACAAAAGAAGTGACGTAGGATGTTAACTGGTCTATAGGTACATGTACCAGAGTGGTCCGAGAAATTTCGTTTAGGTCCAGTGATCATGAAACAGGTTAGTCATTGTTCCTATTTATTGTGGCTGGCAAATTGGTAAAACCAGCTGACCTGACACAATATGAGGATACTATACTATAGTGGATTCAACTCATCGTGTCGAAGGTATTGGCATTGAATAAGGGAATGTGCAGTGGATGGAAATTAAATAACAGCGATCGCAGACCAATAAACAAGTGAATATTTAAAAGCCAACGTAACGCAGTTCTAGCAAGCGACATTAACTCATAAAAATTCTAATGGGATTTTTTAATAGTATTCAATGTAACAGGTGAGTTGAATGTTACTGTTGAGCGCCTGGGTTTGGATTTTGAACCCCCGAAGTTTTAACGATTTATGTAAACATTGACATCTTTAGACTATCTTAGTTTGATCATGAAACGGGTGAATTGGGCAACATGTTTTTGCCTTCCACTCCCAACTAATCGGTGCTGTCCAAAAGTTCTCCGGTGACACAATTGTTTGAATCTAGTATAATAATCTTCGATGAGTGACACCGTAGAACATACACCTAAATCAACTAATACAGCTTTACAACAAACATCACTACTTGTCAGCGGTCAAAAGAAATTAAAAATTTTTAATTACCTGTTTGTTGGAAACCAATCCAGGTTGTGGGAGAACTGAAGTATAGATACCAAATAGGCTATTCAAACAAAAACGAACCCGCTGACGCACATTTCCGTTGGCTAAAATGAAGCATCGTGTAAATTAAGAAGCAACTCGCATTTATAGCAACTCGCATACAAGAAACCTTTATGAAAAAATTGCGTCGTTGTTGTGTCGCGTTGTCAAAAGGTAGCGACACTTGCTATGAGATCTCATAAAAACATCGGTCTGCACCTATTCTACGAATTGAGTCAGGGTGGACTCGCCTAACGGGGAGAGGGCGCTGACCACTTTCACTACTATAAAGCAAGGCGCTAGTCAGGGCCACCCCTCGCTCTCCAAGCGAGATTCCACCAGCCTCTTTCATCGTTGAAAACATGTAAAAACAACATTCATTATAGCAAACATCGCATAGGCTAGCTGTCAGTATTCCTCTCAAACAATAAACAACATCATCAAGCTTCATCAAAAAACGACTGTAACTGTCATACATTACAGATCCAGTTCAGGTACGGAGGCTAACTGTTTTTATTGTTCAACTGCTGAGGTGACTTTCACCTCAGGATTATTTAAGCTGTATTTTTCTGCTTCTAATCTGCCAACACAGTGGTTCTCAAATTGATCCGGGATGATCCAGCCAGGATGGGTACAACATATGGTTGCTTAAATGAATTCAGCAAGGTCCTTGTCTGGCATTGTTGCTCAAAAGTGGGCAGACCAAGAGAGGTTCCATTGTGTGTGGGGGCTGTTTCCCAACCACAGGTAGTGTCCTGATCCGCTTCCAGATAGCCCAACTTATGCAAGGAAACCTTAGATCGGCCACTTCTGGTTCTCAATCTGTGGAAGATTCGCGATACAGCCCAGAGAGCAGCTCCAGGGGAAGATGCTCACCAGGCTTCAAACACCACACTGTAAAAAATGTCCTCAAAATAACAGCGTTTTGACTGGCAGCTGGGACTCACAAAAGAAAAAAAAAACTTTAAAATCATGGTTTTTACAGTCATTTGCAAGTTTCCAGTCCCTTTTTACAGTTATTTGCACGTTTTGAGCCCCGGCTAACAGTCAAAACGTCGTTATTTTAAGATCATTTTTTTACAGTTCAGTAGATGTTACTTGGTTGATAGCAAGTCTTTTCTTTCCTCAATGCGAGCTCTTCTTAAACTCCTTAGATACTGATCAGAGGGTTGGACTTTGCTTAAGAAAACCTCTCTGGATTTAAGGGCAGTTTTCAGCAGGTCTCTGTCCGGACATAGGGTTTGCATCCACCAATTCCAGTAGATTACTGGGTAGATAGGCCTCCGCTCTTGAATGCTCGCTACACTACGACAAATATCTGGTGGAGCAATTACTACTATTATAGGATGTATAAGTTCTCAGTTGGTGTTGGACAAAGTACATCCTGTGATAAGCCGGCAGGGAGGCATTTAATGCCTGAATCAAGCTTATTGGCATGTGTTGATCACTTTCCCATACAGGACACGCATACTCTGCACATGAGTAGCGCAAGGCAAGTGCCGTCGATCTTTGGGCATGTCCCGGACACTCATTTGCACCTTATTGTAAACATGAAAACCAAGACTATCTAGTTTGGGCATGAAACGGGTGAATCGGCCACATTATTCTGCCTCCTCTCCCAACTAATCGACGATTTTTTAAAAAGTTTCCTCCGGTGACACGGTGGTTTGAATTATAACAATATTGCAAATTTGTTCTCGATTCGGCACCGAAGAACATACACCAAAACAACTGCATCTTTACAAACAAACTTTCACTAACTTGTCAGCTGTCACAATAAATTAATTTTTTTAATACCTTGTTTGTTGGAACCAAATCCGGGTTGATGACAGAACTGCAGTATAGCTACAAATAAACATAACAAAAAACGACCGCTGATACACATTTCCGTTGGCTAAAATGGAGCATCGTGTAATAAAAGTAAGAAGCAACTCGATTCCAAGAAAACCCTTTTGAAAATGTGATCTTTCAACCCATGCCATACAAGTCAAGCATAATCTGCACATGAGTAAGCAAAAGTATAGAGGTCAGTGGGATGAGGAGTTCGTCTATCACAGGTGCGGATACGTGCTGAGCAGGAGACGTTCAAAGAGATTGTAGTATGGTGGTGAGGATGATATTGGTCGATATATGGCTCTTTTCACAGGCTTGAGGAGTGCCATAACATGTGTTTTCATCCAAGATCTCTGGGAACATGTGGGGAATAAGGCAGTAATTGTGAGCTCAAGAAGCCATTCCTTTGCTACGGGGCCGAAGTTTTCAGCTGCTATTGAGAGGGCCAAGCTACTACTTGTTACTGATACGTTTCCTTCTTTGTAATTGGTATCAGCAGGGTATTCCCTCAATGCAAATTTTGCTGGTGCATATTTACAATAAGACTGAGTCTGTTTAGCTGTTGTTGCTTCTGCTTTATAGTTTACTCCAATGTTCCTCTACGAAGACTGGTCATCCATTTCGATTGAAAACATAGTTTATCGCGAAAAAAAAAAATATGTTCGATGATAAACTCGGTTAACGAATGAAAAAATGTTTGGATAAACAGTTAACGGTATGATCGATAAACAGGTTCGAAAACCAGGTTTATCGAGTGAAACAATAGTTTATCAGAAATATGTTTGCCGATAAATCAATTGAAAAAACTCAGTTTCGTATTTGATATTATCTGTAATTTTCGAAAAATCTGGTCGCCCAAAAAACATATAGGCCTAAGTTTTTTGCGATGAAAAATATGTTTATCACTCCGATCGGTAAACACAGTTTACGGCAGCTAAATAATAATAAATTATAACATCTACATTACTAAAAAACAAAATTTGTGGGTTTCTTGTGGGTGTGTTTGTCCGGCTATGCGTTTCGCTGTCCTTTAACAATGGATATGATTTTGGTATGGTGGTAGAGCTCCGAGTTTACTAAAAAAATCAACTTTGTGGGCTGTTGTGGGTTGTTTGTTTGTCCGCTATGCGTTTCACCGGCCTTTAACTTACGGATATGAATTTTGGTATGGTGTAGAGTCTGACTACGATGTTTTTTGGGGCGGTCACAGTTTCGAGGGGTCAGTTTGGGGTCAAAGGTCATCCAGGGGTCGTTATCGGGTAACTGGCCGTGCTTTGACGTATGGATATGAGTTTTGTATGGTGGTGAGTTTTGCTTCGGGGTCAAATTGGTGGTTCCAAGTTTTCTGGACTGGGGTTTTCGAAGGGTCATTTTGGGGTTCAAAGGTCATCCAGGGCGTTATCGGGTAACTTGCCGTGCTTGTGAACGTATGGATAGAAATTTTGGTATGGTGGTGGAGCTTTAAATTGCCGTTCGAGGTTTGTGGGCACATTTTCGAGGGGTCATTTTGAGGTCAAAGGTGCGGCCAAGGTCGTAGTGGGTAAACTTGGCGTGCATGTGAGATGATATGAATTTTGGTAGGTGATAGAGCTTCGCCGTACGAGTTTGTGGTCACGTTTTCGAGGGGTCATTTGGGTCAAAGGTTCATTCAGGGATCGTTATTGGGTAACTTGGCCGTGCTTGGACGTTGGATAGAGTTTTGACCTGGTGGTAGAGTGTCGCCGTACGAGTTTGTGGTCATGTTTTCGAGGGGTCTTTTGACCTATGTATAAGACGCGCCGGGCGCTAATTAGGTCGAATACAATACCTTGATTTCTGTTCTGAAAACATTCCAGTGATATCAATCTAGCGGTATACCCAGCTAGCGTGGCGCGCGTAGCGCGGGCTCCCCGCTAGAATCCTAATATCATTATAGTGCTATCTACTAGAGACACACACCACATTAAACAAATACTAAGAAACCTAAATGTTAAAAATGTATTTGAAGCATTCCGGGCAGCACTATTTTTCCACAATCAAGGTTAGCTATGCATTCTTTATAACCGATTGACCACTGGAAAATACACTTGCAACAGAAATGAAACCTTCATCAATTTGCAAGAAAGGGACGACAAAATCGCCTGAAGAATTAACACTTCTAGGCCGCACTCAGGTGGGCAATGGGTCCGGGATAGGACTGCCGACTCATGATCCAAAGGGTTGTGGTTTCGAGCCCGCTGTGGCAATGTGTTGTGCAAGTGGGCAAGGCACTTTACCTCACGTGCTTCGTCGACCCAAGCGATATTCGGGTAAGCTGTTATGGGGATATTACAATCTAAGTGTGATAGGATTGTGCTTGGCCAGCTGCCGGGCATAGATGGAGCGAATGGTTGTGACGATTTCCGACGGCAGCGTAATGATAATAGGCAGCGCTTTGAATCCTTGGGCAAAAGCGCTTTACAAATGTCGGGTATTATTATGATTATTATAGATACCCCCGCCCCTAGGGGAGGGAGGGTAAGTTGAGCTACAGGGTAAGATGAGCCAACCTATGGAAGCTCAAGTGTGGTCCACTTCGCCTTATCCCTAGATAAACGATGTTTATCCCAAATAAAGATCCGTTAACTAAGGATAACGATTCGTTAACTAAGATACAAAGCTGAACCCCAAATACACGGTCTTATCGTGGGTTAACAAAGCGGACCCCCAATAACGATCCGTTAACTTCAAGATAACAAAGCTGAACCTAAATAACGATCCGGTTAACTTACGATAACAAAGAGAACCCCAAATAAGGCCTTATCTTGGGTTAACAGTTGTTATCTGGGGTTATCGTTATCTGGGGTTAACAAAGCTATCTGGGAATCCAAATTCTGAACCCTAAATAACGGTCGTTATCTTGGGTTAACGAAATGGAACCCCAAATAACGATCTGTTACACCTAGATAACAAATCTGAACCCCAAATAACGATCGTTAACTCAAGATTACAAGTGAACCCCAAGTAACAGGCCTTATCTTGGGTTAACAAGGCTGAACCCCAAATAACGATCGTTATATGGGGTTAACAAAGACTTATCTACGAATAAAACAAATTGAACCTAAATAACGGTCGTTATCTTGGGTTACAAAGTGAACCCCAAATAACATCTGTTAACTAAGGATAACAAATCTAACCCCCAAATAACGATATGGAAGCTCACGTGTGTCACTTTCGCCTTATCCCTAGATAATGGAGTGTTATCCCCAAATAACGATCCGTTAACTAGGGTTAACGATTCGTTAAACTCAGATAACAAAGCTGAACCCAAAAAACGGGTCTTATCTTGGGTTAACACAAGATGAACCCCAAATAACGATAGTTATCTGGGGTTAACAAAAGCTTATCTAGGGATAAAAAATCTGAACCATAAATAAACGTCGTTCTCTTGGGTTACAAATCGAACCCCAAATAACGATCCTTATCTGAGGTTAACAAAACTTATCTTGAGATAGCCAAGTGACCCTAAATAACGGTGTTATCTTGGGTTAACAAGGCTAAACCCCCAGATAAGGAATGTTAACTCAGCTAACAAAGCATGAACCCAAAAAGAACAATCCGTTAACTCAAGATAAAGCTGAACCCCAAATAAAGAGCCGATTAACTTAAGGAAAAAGCGGAACCCCAAAAAACAGGCCCTTATCTTGGGTAGCAAAAGCTGAACCCCAAATAACGCTCGTTATTAGGGTCAGGTTTTTTCTTAACCCCAGATAACGACTCTGTAAACCGAAGATAAGATTGTTAACCCCAGATAACGAGCGTTATTTAGGGATCAGCTTTGTAACCCCAGATAACGAACTGTTTAAGTATTAGTTAAAGGGTCAGAAGCCGGTTAGGGGCTTCAAGTCTCGCCCCTTCGGGGGCTCGACTTGCAAGCGACTAACGGGCTTACCACGCATGAACAAGGACACATTATTTCTGATAATGTTCCTACTTCTCTTCTTTAATTAACATAAACGTGAGCAAAAAAGAAAAGCTTAAAAACCTTTTAAATATGTTAAAATTATTGCGGTCTTCTGTACATTTTCAGGATACTTAGCTATGAATTTAATTCATTTTCTTTTACAAATAAAAACACTTTTAATGCCCACGTTTGCTAATATGGCGTTGTTAAAAGTATAGACTTTATGAAAGGATCATTCACAATAGGGTAATAACAAAGAATGAGTCGAGCTTTTGAG
Source organism: Ophioderma brevispina (assembly GCA_023653785.1). Classification (NCBI taxonomy): domain Eukaryota; kingdom Metazoa; phylum Echinodermata; class Ophiuroidea; order Amphilepidida; family Ophiodermatidae; genus Ophioderma; species Ophioderma brevispina. The sequence continues at coordinate 3,770 of JAMKCH010036621.1, read as the reverse complement.
AAAAGGGATAATGCGGATCAAACTCAATTGAAATAAGGCAAATTCAATTGAACCTGGAAGAGCTTACAATGTACGACTCAAACGGCCTTGTTTTGAATACAGCTAAGTATTTGTAATCAAGCTAGCATAAGGAGTGTAACAGTCACGTTGGTTGTGGTTTGTTGTGACCAAATTTGGTTCGGTGGTCGGTATTTGATTTAGACGAGATGTTGCTGATGAATACTTAATAAGAGCAAGTCAAGACACCACTGTTCGTTTTGTGGAGGCGTAAAAGAGCTAATAATCAAAAGTAAGGTAAGGGTCGTGAGCTTGAAACTGTCATTTTAATATATAACATTTCTTCTTTTGTAATGAATTGATATATTTAGCATATATTTGCAACAATCCGCGATCATTATTGGTGGAATTCACCTTGACCCAGTAAAATGTCATTGTTGGGAAACTACAGATGTTATATTTTCAATACAGTCGTGCTTACGACACCACATATCACCTAAGTATACTGTGGCATTCGCTTTGGACCAATTTTTATGTTTGTCTCGTTACTATGTATTATTAATGGCAAAATTTATCTATTTAGCATATGCAGATTTTACGCCAGTGTTGGGTGTCCCTTAACATAATATTCTAAATTTAATTCAAGAATATTGACAGTAAATCATGCCTCTGGAATGACCTTGGACCCGTAAAAATTACCATTCTATACGAACTACAGAATTTGTTTTTGGAATACAGTCCCGCTTGTTACACACATATAACAACAGTACGCTGTGGCATTCAGACTAACCCCCCAGACGTTTGTGTGTGTCTCATTATATTGTTTGATTAAAAAACAGATGTTATGATCATTGGAAGGTGTCCATAATGCGATAATAATCTCTACCCCCTAAGCAATGGGAGACGGTATTTTACACCGATTCCTCTAGTGTTTTAGACTGACTGTTGTAGTTCTTTCGTGTCTTAAAGTTCGAGGCCAAGACCTTTATTTTGGATAATGTGGTCAGCTACTGATCACATTATCAAAAATAAAGGTCGTGGCAAACGAACTTTAACAAAAGACATACAAGGGATTAATCTATGAAGAGAAGAGGGCTAGACGTTTATCTAAGATAAGGATTGTAAACTCCAGATGAACGCTCGTATTAGGGTTAAGCTGTTAAACCCAAGATAAGGATTTATATATTTATTATCTTCCCGGAGATGGCCAGCGCAGATTAGTGTTGAAAAAAAAACCACTGTGCGCTTGGCCGGATTCGAACCGGCGCCTTCGTATTACATTCACGACGCTCTACGACTAGGCTATCAAGCAGGGTTGGTAGAAGCGCGATAGGATATCATCTATATGTGTTAGGTTCGAAAAGGTGTCCTTCGCTCCTAGCGGATAGCACCAGAACTGTATATTTAACATATACGATTATATATTTGTTTGCAATGAAATTTAACTACTTAGTTCTCCAGGTAGACAAGGATGTATTATTTATTAATCTTCCCTGGAGATGGCCAGCGCACGATAGTGTGAAAAAAAAAAACCCATGTGCGCTGGCCGGAATCGAAACCCGGCGACCTTCGTATTCATGCACGACGCTTTATCCGACTGAGCTATCAAGCAGGGTTGGTAGAAGCGCGATAGATATCATCTATAGGTGTTAGCGTTCGAAAGGTGTCCTTCGCCTTTTCCTAGCGGAAAGCATAAGAACTGTATATGTAACATACAGTTCTAAATATACAGTTCTGATGCTATCCGCTAGGAAAGCGAATGGACACCTTTCGAAACTAAAACCTAAGAGGATATCATATCGCCTCTTCTACCAACCTGCTTGAGAGCCTCAGTCGGTAGGCGTCGTGAATGTAATACGTGAGTGTTGGAGTACGGTTTGAATCCGGCCAAGCCGCATAGGTTTTTTTTCCAACACGATCGGCGCTGGCCCTGGCCATCTCCAGGGAAGATTAATAATATATTCATCCTTGTCTACCTGGAGAGAACTAAGTAGTTTAAATTTCAAGATAAGGATTGTTAAACCCAGATAAAGATCGTTATTTAGGGATCAGCTTGTTAACCCCAGATAACGACTGTTACCTAAGATAAGGATGTACACCCCAGCTACGATCGTTTAGTAGGTTCAGGGTTGTTAACCCCAGATAACGACTGTTAACCTACGGATAAGGATTGTTAACCCCAGATAACGGTAGTTATTTAGGAATCAGCTTTGTTAACCCCAGATAAAACGCCACATTAAGAATTGTTACAACTCCAGATAACGATCGTTATTTAGGGTTCAGCTTTTTAAAACCCAGGTATAAGGAATGTTAACCCCAGATAACGAGCGTTATTTAGGGTTTCAGGTTTGTTAACCCAGATAACAACTGTGAACCTAAGATAAGGATTGTTAACCCCAGATAACGATCGTTATTGTTAGAGTTAAGCTTTCTTATCTCCAGATAAGGATGTTCAAACCCCAGATAAGGCGCTTATTTCGGGGTTCGGCTTTGTTATCTCCAATTAACGAATCGTTAACCCCAGATAAGGTTTCATTATCCTGGGTAACGATCGGTATCTGGGATAAGGCGAAAGTGACACACTTGAGCTTCCATACAGCCCTCTAGCAAGAAGACAAAGAACTTATTTCACTTTCAATACATTATTATTACATTGTCTAAACCAGCTTCTCAAGTGGAAAAGGGATCACTTGCACATACAATATAAAGTTGCGCTTAAAAGTTCATTGTTGGGCACTATTTTCTAACTTTCTGCTAAAAAAATGATTTTTGCTCAAATTCCCCCTACAACAAGGATGAAAGCGCATGTCACTAGTTTTGGTAGTGGAGGCTGTGATATCAGGTTTCAGGTTTCAGGTTTCGGCAAATCGATTGAGTTGACTTGAATCAACTTGGAGGCGGGGATGCCGCGCGAGGGCGGCGTAGTTCAACGATAGCTGCCGGCTTGACTTAATAGCTCAAACCTACAAGCGGCGTACACCAAATAGTACAGTTTGTTACGTTTTCCCGTGGGATTTGCGTGCCAAAATTGATTTATTGGTAACTTTGTCATTTTGGGTGCTGATTTCAAAAATGGTAGGTGCCATTTTTTCAACCAAAAACGCCTTCAGTCGCCATTTGAATTTCAAAATGAGCCGCCATTTTTCAGTATTTTTTGTCCTATCTCTCGGCTTAGGAGCACTTAGAGGATAAAATTGGTGGCAATACCAATGTTTGTGATACCAGGGATTCCACTGAAAGCACCGTCTTACTTGTAACTAATTGGTTTGGCCTCGATCTTGATTTCAAAAGGCTGCCATTTTAAATTATGTTCTTATATCTTGGTGTGTGAGCAATGTGGAGAGTAAAAAACTTGGGTGGCAATACCATGTTTTGTGATACTTATGGATTCCATTTTTTTTACGTCTACTGGTCTGACTATGTAAGCTAATGTAGGTTTGCCGCCAGCTTGGATTTCAAAATGGCCGCTATATTACACACTTGTTTTAAAATCTTCAGCATGCGTAATAAAGCAGGTCTAAAATGCTAGATGTGCATGTACTATGATTGATTCCAATCACGCATGCCTATTATTTAAATGAGCAATTCAGCACCCATGGACAGATTTCAAAATGGCGCCACACACAAATTATTTGTTATTGTAATGTCAGAACTGTAACACAATATCAGTATATAAATTACGATTTTACTATAACACTATCAATGAAAATGACCCGACCTTTGATCTTGGATGGTCTTTTCAGTACAGAAGATTATTTTCCACTACTACGTTA
>JAMKCH010036620.1:0-14205 GCA_023653785.1 Ophioderma brevispina | reverse complement strand
GCAAGTGAAACGAATACGGCATTCTAAAATGTGCATGTTAGTTCCTAACTAGGGGCTACCATTTTCCTCTTGCTCTCACTTCATAAAAATTCTGTGCATTTTATGTGCCAGTTTACACGGCGGCCTATGGGACATCGCCACAAAATGGCCGCCCTATAAATTCCTTCCCCTCCCGCAAATGGCCGACTTGTGATGTCAGCGTAGACAACCCTATACAACATACTATGACATACCAAAGATATATTTTTTATTTGTATGTAAGTTTGTTTTTTGATTCCTTGTTTTCGCGCGGTTTTCGTCGGTGTGATTGGTAATAAATGAATTGTAAATAAATCATGGGTCGATCGGCATATTTTTTTTTTGCTAATTTGCATAATTGTTTTGGGTCGACAGGTTTTTCTTAAGGTCTGTCATGTTACGACGGCAAACAAACTTTTTTTTGGCCTACTTTCATCTTCAGTGGGCTATTTTTACCGTCTTTTAAAATGCTACAACGATATAATATAGACCTGAGATCTATGGTTTACTAAAAACAAATTTCAAATAGGTATGAAAAAGAAAGGAAAACGGAGAGAAACAAATACAGGAGAGAAGAAAATGTACAGAGAAGACGAGGGAGGGAGATAAAGAGGATCCATGGGGCACTGGTCGTTTTTTTTCTTGTTACCCAACCACGGCTCTGCTGCAATACGTGAACTACTTACCTTAAGGAAATTTCTTCTTGATTTGCCCATCCTCTCATTTGGAAATTCTACCAGAACGGGCTTCTTAACGTGGAGTCAAACGGCAGAAGTGCTCAATAAAGGGTTTAACATTAAAGAAAAATCTGAATTAATTTAGCACCTAACCAACATAATATATTAACATAACCACGGATTTCAAGTCGTTACGGAGCCACACAGATTTATGGCGATATTGTCCCATGTTCATGTCCGTCAGTTTATATCCATTTCCCCCTTTAACTTTATAAATAGATAACGACACCGGCCCTACGAAGATCTAGATGTCATGCGCAACGTGTGGTACTTGTATGCGAAACGCAATTCGTTTGTTTGATCGATCCAGAACATGATGAATAAAATAGCTCCCCATTCATAGTACACAAATGTCCTCCGCTGGCGTACAGTGTGATTCCGAAAAAAGGTCAACCACATTGAGTCGATTTTTTCTGAAGACCTTAACGGGAATTACCGAGGCCAAATTAATCCAGTGTGTTAGATAGTCCTGGGTTATATCATCTTTCACATAATTTTAATTTTTTAAATAGCTCAATCCATTCAAGGCTCCAGTTGTTTTTTTGTTAAGTATCCATTTTCTGCCCCAACAAATTGCTCAATGATTGCACACATGAGACTCATCACTGCGCAAGAGCGTGATGCTTCAAAATAAATTTAACTTTTGATTTCTTTGGCGCGTATTCAATGCTCCGCAGGCACACGTGTTGAATGATAATGCATAATACTTAAGATTTAATGAAATTAACAGTAATTTTTAAAATGGACATTTAATGCTTTATCTTTATCCATCCTATACATTAATTGGAAGTTTACTACGTGAAGATACAAAGAATGAACAGAAAAGATGCTGGCTATTGTTTGTTTAAGTCCAAAATGGTATTTTATAAATATTATTGTGATATTTTGGATACGGTTTCATTTTACAGTCTTACCCACGATGTAACAAGACATTTTCATTGGGGAGGGAGTGAACAGGCGATGTACCCATTTAACTTTTGGAGGTCATCCCTATACACATTTTGCAAAGGTGAAACACGGTACCTGTCATACTATCAATTTATGACTTTTCCTGATCTCTATTGGGGCCAGGAGGGGAAGATTTTAGCGCGGATCCCCCCTTACTCCATCCCCTCGCCACGCTCTTCACCGCACGACTGTTACTCAGTGGTTTTTCCTTACATTTATTCAATGTGAATTAATGAAGATATGCTGCAATCCCAAAGCTAACGTAAAACCAAGAGTCATCTTTGGATTACTCCAGCTGAACTTGTTCGGGTGGGTTCTTTCACACACGGGTACTTTCACTTCCGCAACGTCCTTTTACGCGTTTAATCAATTTTTGATGCCGTATTTTTATATGAGAGCTAATCAAACAGGAAATTGCTACAAGCAAGAGATATATGAATAGCCATAGTTTTTCCATAAAAAATCGCTCAATTTTTTGTTTTCAACATTATAATTAAGATTCTTTCCCCTTGTATGACATATACAAATACCTTATGCCTAAAATGGGGTTTGGTACCTGTGATTAACTCCCAGATCATGAGCAAGTACCTCCCCCCCCTGTTCTCCTTCGTTTCCATGGCTGATGACAGCAGGTGTAGATCTCAAGTAATGGTTTCTATCGGCCATTTCTTAATGATACAGATGTATGTGTTAGATTTTTCGTTTATCATAATCCCCCTAAACGGAGTAAGAATTTTATTGGCGGCGATTTTTGAAACATTTAAATGGACTAGTTTTTTTTTAAGAATTACCAGGAAATAATATTGATTGACCGGCTTCATAACTAGAGACTCACTTGGGCGCATGTACAAGATCTATCATGCTAAGTGTGCCACACGTCTTCAAATGGAAATTGGTTTGCAGTTGGGCCACTGCAGCTGGCGCGCTACTTGACATGAATTCACTGTCATGATTTGCCCACTAGCCTGATGGCAAGGGTTATAACTGAGACCCTATCCTTATAATGAACAAATACATCGGGTAAAAATTTAAGCACAATTTTACTTGATTTCAAATTTCACCTGGTACTACGTTTTAAAAAGTTTTATTAACCTTTTTATTATTTTTTTTACCAAGTTTACCCACATTTCCAGAGGGTGACCCAAAAATTTCTGGTGCAGCAACCTTAAAACTATAGAAAAACATCTTCAAACCCTTCTCCCCAAACTTCTAGAATAAGATTCTCATTTATAACCCACTAGACACTGTTATTTTTAATTTCGGGGATGGGTTAAGTTGTGAAAAAGCATTTGTAAAAAGACAGTGAAAAACATTCAAGATTTCTCTGATATAACATATATTTTGGGGCTGGGACGTTTTTGAGATAGTTCTCGTATCAGTTGGTGAAATTCGTCAATCTTTTTGTCGGTCTTTTTTGAGCCAATCTCTTTTTAAAATGGGGGCTATATTATTCTATCTATTTTTGACAAATCTCTGGTCTTGGAGTTTGGGGTTATAATTACAGATAGATAGGTATTATAATAGTTTCCAATTGTATTATACTTTCGAAACTCACATTAGTTTTAATAACGCGCGTGTGAAGTCACGGTCTTTTACGTTCTCAATGAAATCTATTAGTTTAGGTATTTGATAGCATAGGAAACTGATTGATTAGACCTTTCATATTTTATTGTGGCTGAGAAACTTTAACCATTTAAAGGTTCATAACGCAGTGCTAATTACCTCTACATCTCAGTGTATACTTTCGAAGAATCAGCAGTTAATATCACGATGGTATGGCAAGCCATAAAGGCCATACCTTATTGCTTGCAACGCGTTTGCGAGAAAGTAAAGCAACGCGTTGCGACATTTCGGCAACGCGTTGCGTACGTCGGCCAATCAAAATCATCATTTTCTTGATGACGTATTTCAAAAAATAGACCCACAACGCCGTTGCTAGATACTTTGCAAACCGTTGCAAACCTTCACAACGCGTTTGCCGAGCCCTTCACAACGCGTTGCAAGCTTCACACGCGTTTTGCATAAGGTCCACAAGCCATAAGGTTCACAAAACGTATTGGTCGCCCGCGTTGTGAGAAAGTCCACAAACGCGGTTTGCGACCATTTCGTGGCAACGCGTGCGACATTTTGGGCAACGCGTGGCACCTTTCAGCACGCGTTGCGACATTTCGTCAACGCATTGCGGGCCGGCCAATCCAAATCAATTGAATTTTCTGTGACGTATTTCAAAAAATAAATAAATCTCACACGCGTTGCGACCTTCAACACGCGTTGCCAACCTTCGCAACGCGTTGCGGCAATACGTTATGTACCCTTATTGCCTTCACAACGCGTTTTGTGGAAGTTTACAACTTGTTGTTTGACGGCTCGCAACGCGTTGTGAAGGCTGCAACGCGTTGTGAGGCCATAAGGGTCATAACGTATTGCCGCAACGCTTTGTGGGATCGAATTTTTTTGAAAATACGTCCACAGAAAATGCATTATTTTGGATTGGCCGACGCCGCAACGCGTTGCCAAAAAATGTCGCAACGCGTGCTACTTTCTCACACGCGTGGCGGCCATACGTTATGACCCTTATTGCTTGTGAACCTTCGCAACGCGTTGGCGAAGGTCGCAACGCGTTGTGAAGGTCCGCAACGGCGTTGGGAAGGCTTGCAACGCGGTTTTGGGAGTTTCCACAACGCGTTTGCTAGATACTTTGGCAACTCGTTTGTGGGTCCTAATTTTGGAAATTACGTCACAGAAATTCGTCATTGTAATTGGCCGACGCCGCACCGCGTTGCTACTTTCTTTCAAACGCGTTGCTACTTTCTTGCAACGCGCTGCCGAAATGTCGCAAGACGCGTTTGTGGCAATACTTTATGGCCCTTATGGCTTGCCATACGAGTGCAGTAACAGCCGTTTAACGTTTTAAAATAAATTAGGTAATTTGCTACGCACTGGGAATTGAACTGCAAATGTAATCCAAATTTCATAGAAATCCATCAATTAATACATAATCGAGAAAATTATTTTTGTAAGTGTATTAATCCTTTCTATGAGTTTTGATCTTTTAATGAAACCATCAAATGGATTCCTTGATCCACCAATCATTCATTAATTATTATGCATCGGGTAATGCAATACTGCATGGCGAGTAGCGGGCGTACCGCCCACACTGCACAACCAGCGAGATATTGGGCAACTGCTCAAACAAATAATCTCTTTTTTATTATTTTACAAGTCCAATTTCAACTATTTTGTCATTCACTTCCTCCTTGCATAATAATAAATATATTGGATGACTTTTTTTTTTTTTCGTTGATAACAGAAAATATCGCCCTCGCCAAGTAACAATATTAGGCTCGTCTTCGACTTTGATCTGGCTCTGGCGTATGTTCTGTTATCAACCTCAGCCATCCATATTATAAAATATCTTTCCCATCAAAGCTACTACTGAAAAAATGTCATGAAAAATGGAATTGCTCCCCCTTGGGACTATGTAAATTTTTCTTAACTGTGTCTTTGAGAAAGGTAATATTTTCCACCACCTCTTATAACGATTTCAAATGACCTTAAATACAGTCTACTCCTGCTCACGAAACAATGGCTAAATTTCCTGAAACCATTATAATACATGCCTTGTTGGAGGAAAGGGATTTTCTTTTCAATGCAATCTTTTAACTGATTTTGTTATTTGATCTACGCTCCATACGATTGCCCATCAGTGAATTCCTGCTAATTACTTCTTTGAAATTACTACTTTTATAGGTATTAACATGATATTAAAGATATACACACCAGACAATTTTAACAAAAAAACATATTATTTTTTTCTATTTTCACTTCACAGGCGCTAAATACTGATATTATGGATGTATCACTACTTACGGTACATATACGTCTGATGTGATAATCTAAATCGTTACTCTGAGAAGATTCACATCTGATACCAACATTAACCACTTTTCCTCCTTCTAACACTCATCCGTATTGCCCGGTCTAGCAAACCATCTGGAACAGAATCTTCAGAAAATTGCAGCATCGGTTAATTCAGATCCTGCCCATGTCAACTAAGTAAAGACAACAGGAAGGGAAGTTCCCATGTTTCGCAATGAAAAAGAGGTTCCTGAATCCCAACCGAAAGAAGTAAAATGCTTTCAACAAGTAATGACTTTCTTGAAGAAATTGGAAGCGACAAACGAGTCTATTCGGCTCTGAAGATTTTACAAACAATGTGACAAGTTTATTCTCAGAGGCCTGCAAAGCCTTGAAGCGATTACTTTGGCAAGCGTTGAGGAATCGATACGGTCCAAGCTCTTGGAGTTATCTATCTGAATTGGGTTATGTCCGAACTTTAAAAATGGTGTGATTAAATGGCTGACGATTTGAAACCTCATCCGATGAAGAATGCAACCGAAGATCTTTCATTTGTTGGGGATATGATGGAGGTTTTGGATTTATCCGATGGATTCGCCATTATGTTCCAACGCCTTGAGAGTGCGGAGTCGTAAATGTATTGTTTTGTACTACTTGAAAGATACCAGAAGTAGCTGTATGGCAGTGAATCATTGAAAAAGAGAGGAAACGTCATCATTGTATTGCCAACTAGGAATTCCTTCATACGTATCCGTTTACACACCAATAACCGTTTACTATATCGAAAAGCAAATGCTTTGCGAATTTTAAACCAGTTTCATGACAAGCGCAAAAATTGGCAAGTGTATGTAAGACCATTTTTGTTTTTGATCTTACATACATTTATGAACGGGAGCGAGAGACTAGCTACCGTGGTACAGGTGGCTGTGGTGAATTTCCTGATATCATTGTTTACGAAATCTGCTCATGCGGAAAACCAAAGTATGGGTTGAATTTTCAACAAAAAATCAGAACTTTATAAGGTTATTATCACCTATCTTGAATGGACTCCAACAAGTCAAGACGTCGAGGTGGTTCTACCACTTATGACGCTGATGATGAGTGAAGAACAAGTGATGGGAGAACGCTTCGGCAGCAAGAGGGATTTGTCGATTGGCGTTTTGTACATGCAAACATAGATTCATTCGGAGGATGGAACGTTTAATCAATGGTATTTTCATTTAGAGACGACTTCAAACCTACACCACCGGTTAATCGGCGATTCCACCTGGTTATATTCGGTTTAAACCGGGTTCTTTTTTACATGGAACCCGGTTTAACCGTCATGTAACGCCGATCAACCAGCGGTAGTGTTTTGAAGCAGACCCTTTAAAATATTTAAAAAATACAATATTGCATGACAAAACCTAGTCAATAATTGATAAGACTCTGTCTTTCTGCCCCTCTCATTCTCTCTCACTTTTTTAACTTTATTTTTATTCCTCTCCTTCCTTTTTCTCTGCGCTCTTTTTCTCTCATTCTCTCTTCATTCAGAAGTATATAGTCTAAACAGAACCACTTGCGTTATTGACTAATCGATATGACTTAGAATCTCGCGTGTTTGTGGTGTTTTTGTGCACTGACCCATATGCTATATGATTCTGCCCAATCAGTGTTTGGATAACTTTCACCCGTTTAAAAAAATGGTCTTGTAAATGATTTTTGAGAGTTACAAATCACATCTCTATTTCCGCTTGTCATAACCTATTTAATACGTTACTAAACCTAATTTACAGAGAATTTGCATGACAGTATTGAATCGACGATATTTTGGCCAAATTATCACCATGATCACGGTTGAAAATGAGATTTTGATAAAGGTGCACAAGGATGCAAAGTGCGACAAAATTTGAAAATTACAACTCAAAGGTGGACGATCGACAACCTCATCTTTCCACTTTACTCCGTCAAATTTAGATTTGGTATCACATAAACGATCATATTTTCACATTATCCCAATGAAATTAAAGGCCTAGGAAATGTTTCCTTTTGATGTTATGAATAAAAACGTATCCAAATGTGGTCGACCACATTAATTAACACACACCACTGTCCGTTGGGCCAATATTTGCTTCTATTCTCCAAACGGCTGGATATATTTAACTCGAAATTTGTAATCACATGATTTGTGGTATATGCTTCAATATGAGGGAGAAAACATCACATTAAAATTGGCCATGGTCGATCACCCATCTTTAATCGTCCAGGCAACAAACCATGAACACTATTACGCATACATAAAGGCCACTACTTTGGGCCTCTGTATTCGATCAAAAAGGGATTCAGAGGACACAATAAACACAGCATCCGCCCAATTACGAGTTGAAGTTTCTTTCGAAACACACGCAAATACTATTATCACCATGTTACAAAAACGAAAAAATAATCCCTATTTTCTAACAACACGTTTCGAGAAATCAAGATATATGTGGCCATTACGTGTTAAAAGAAAGATTTTCAAGAAAATGAAAAATTAGATGCTAAATTTGTATGTCGAACAAATAACCATTTCCTAATCTCATTAGCTCTGGGAGCCATTTGCAAAAATCAAAGAATCAAACGCTAAGAAGGATCAGCACAGGTGCCTTGTGGGAAATAACGAAGGAAAAATCCGCCGTTCGGTGAACTATCCTGTTAAGATGAAGAGAATCCAAGACAAGCTGGTAACCATTGATTGATAAGCTTCAATGGATGTTCAAAATCGGATGACAGTGCTGAAAAGTCTTCTGTGTAAACACCGGATATAATGTATTGATGGATATTGAGAAAATGGGTAAGAGAAATAATGTATCCCTTTGAAACCACTATAAACTTGAAAGAGTGAATGTGAGTAGGATATTACTGAACGTTGGAAGACCTTCTGTATTAATTATTATTATATTCTTTGTTTAAAAATTTCAATAAATGAATATTTTCTAACAATGAAATGACTGCGATAACTTCGTGTATTTTTTTAAACGTTATTTTTTCTTATTAATTTTTATTTTCCAAAAATATTCTCTCAAATGCACAGTCCAAATATCCCAGGACAAATTATTTCTTCAACGTTATCAACCTTCGCTCTTTGTACCTTAGTATGCAGTATTTAAAAGATAAAGGCTTAAGCTGTGTGATTCAAGGCATTAAACCCAGATTCATTTTGCACGATTAGACATGCCGCCTTTCTCCCACCGGTTCATTTTTCGTACCGATAGAAGTAAATTAATACAAATTATTTATGAGTTTTTTGTTGTACGAATTCAGAAATAGTATATTCTTTCAGCACTGGCTGATGCAGTGGAGAAAGCAGCTAGCAGCTTTGGTACTGTATGCTTCTCGCAAAAATCAAAGATAGTGAAAGTTGTCGGACAGGTAAAGGTTGTTTCACATTAACCAGCAACATCCAATTTAATGATCCCCGAATATAACAATACTGCATGTGTTCAATTAATCAAGTACATTTTCATGGCCATAAGAACCTGATAATATCAAATTCCTTCTTCTTACGAATCTCCCAAAAAGAACCTGCAGATGCATCATTTTTTTCATGATAGTCAAAAGGTTTCTGTGTACATTTAATCAAACTGCAACTGTTTAACCATAAGTATCCAAATTTGTAGTTTGTAAATATATACGACCTACAGTCTGGAGTTTAGATTAAATACAATTGAAGTAGATTCTGATTTGGATAAAAATGGTACAAATTATTGCTGGAGCTCATAGAAAAAATAAAGATATTTATAACACTCTAACTGCTTAGCTATCCAAGTAAAGGCAAACAAAGTCCAAACAATGGGGTTTAACTTTTTGAGTTATACACAAATAACAACATGGTTTTATTTCAAGGTAGTACTTTTGCGCTGGTGTTTGAAATAACCATCCCTCGACCTCCAATACACCCGGGAAAAAATATTTGTACCGCCTCCCCTATCACCATGTTATGTTGTTTATGTAATATTAATAGCAAAAATAACCGTTTACCAAGGTACTGACTTTAATCAATGTCCTAAGGTAGTAAATTAGAGATAACTGTAATCTGTAGGGGATGTCAACACCCTGATTTCAGTGGCAAGAATCGCTGTTTAACATCTCAATCTGTTTCCAAATTTGTTGGAAGTGATTTCAGTAAGGGTCCCTTTCATTAGGGCTGAATATTTTTCATAGCCATTGGTGTCCCCCTTAAAGCAACATCTTCAATTGAGAAACTCAGCTCAAACGTGTACCCCATCCTGACATGAGCTTACTCGAGTCCGCCAGCATGTGCGAAGCAAGATAATATTGGGGGAACCTCGTGATTTAAAAGACTATCTGCTAGAAAGTATGAAGAGTACGATGAAAGCGTCTATACCGATGAGTATGAGGCCTGGCAGTGCACTTCTGTGACAATTATCAATGGGAAAACAAAAGATGGCAGACACCAACCATTTGCTTGTCGCAGCTTGGAGCACTTAGAATTTCTGTAAAACATGGGTTATGTGACCCAACGCCAACGGCACATGATTATTTCAGGATTGGACAAGTACTGATACCTCAGTTCCAGCAATATCATGCTACCCGGCGCAAAAGAGCGGAATGAATTGGAATCTTTCTACAAACCATGGCATGCTTCAGCTTCCCGGTCGGCACTTGTACAGGACTCTGTCGCCATTAATGTATTCAGATCTTACGACATTCTCCATACAGTTCAGTGGTTTTACCACTGACTGGATGTAGAAGAACTTATTCTTAGCCTTCAGGGAATAGATACGTCGACTTTCACAGATTAGTGGTTGGAATAGAATGTACTTTGAAACTGTAGAAGTGTCGTGGTTAAGAACCCTTTTAGTTCTATTTTTACATGGTGGGACGCTTATTTGAATGGCTATTCGTACACAGATTGTCACTACTCTCGTGTTTCTTAAAAAGATATGGAATGCCAGAGCGAGAATAGGTGATGGAGGGAGAAAGGAAATTCATAATCTGCTTTGACTCCGATAAATGTTGACAGAACCAGTTATAAAAAATCGCGATTTCAATCCGAGAGTCATGAGTTGCTGAAAGAAGTTTCTTCTCAGGCTCTGCTGCTGGCCCTCAAAATATTGAATTTGGTACTCATCTACTGTGGAAACCAACCAGCTTGCTTTGAATCATCACAAGACAGATAATGTGACCATGAAACATTTCGTGCATGATTGGACTCATAATATAGCTTTTCTCATGACCTTCTAGAGTGCCCGTTTTCGCTCTCCAACGTTAACCAAAATCGGACAACACATAACAAAAATATAAAACCCCTCTTAAAAACGTCATTGTTGCCTATAGAGGCGCATTGTTACATACCGTACTACCGCTGTTACATTAACCCTTAATCCTTTAGCCATTTAACTATAAAGATAGGGACACACACCTTGGTGATTCTTGTGATGACGTTATACGATATGGATATACATTTTAACATCTTGGATTTTACCCCCTGTGAAATAATCCCCCTCCTCGAAACAACCACTAAAAACACTTATTCTCCACTCTAATCCTCGGACTTTGTTTGTATGTTGGGTATATACACGATAGACGTTGTAATCGGTTTTTGTATAATAACACATGTAATTGTGTAAGGAGAGTTTTTTAAAGTGTGAAAAAAAAAAACAGTAGAAATACATATTTAGGTGCTTATTACTTTGTTCCCTTTGCCATATGAGGGACAATACCCGTGTCAATAGTGTTACATTCACCACTCGATACATAATGCATTTGGTAATCAATTAGCATCTCGTAAAGAAGCTCATTCTATTTTAAATACAAATCATTATTTTTGCAATCTTTAATAGAGGCCAGTTACGCCTACAAGAGAAGAAAGCGATCATACCTTTGAATGGTATCGGAGGGCTATGAATCCCGACGGCTGGTTGGACTCTGATTGGCGTCCATGTTGGTACTTCACATGTACAGCGAGGTTCAAGTACAGCAACAATTACCAAATTTTAATAATACAAGAGTTGGAGGCCCGGACAAACAATTTACAGAAATTGGTCAAGTCGCCTTTTTGAAATATGTGTTCCAGCTTATCATGAGATCCCCGCACTTCCTACCGTCATTGTACTTTCTTTTGTCAAGAGTGTTATTTAGTTGGGTCATTTGGAGGCAATTCCGTGACCGTTGAGAGCAAAAGGTTCATTTTCAGTAAATTTGGCGTCTATTAAGGTTAGTGACACCTATAGCGTTCTGTCCCTCGTGAAGTGTGGGAGTCTTGTGTGCGGAATCCAGTAAGGGGCTAAATCCATAATACCAAATTCAAAATGAAAACGTGGCCTGGATGCTTACATCAGGCCATACTCAGGATTTGTTTATTAGGGGTGGCGAAACTTCGAAAACGTGACTTTTTTGGTAAAAATGACCTTTTTGTAAAACTGGACCTAACACCCCTAAAATGGCCCTTTTGTGGACTTTGTGAACATTTCCACCAAAAACGCAACATTTTTGTATTGTTTTCTTATGCAAAAATTCACAAAAAAGTGGACCTTTTTTCCGATTTTGTGGATTTGGGGGGGGGGGGTGCAGCACGTGGGTCCCTGCAAACCACCCCCCCCCCACCCCCCACCCCCCCCCCCAACCCCCTCGTACTGACTGATGCTGTGAAGGTAACCAAAGTATCCGGTCTTGTAACAATATTTTTCTAGTTGTAAAAAATGGATAGTTTTGACTTTTATAGGAAAACTGCGTCATCGGGATAGACGGTGTGACATGTTGGTTGTACCCTGGCTAACAAGAACTGGCCAACAATTCTTGATACACATTTGGAGGCTGTGGCTTTTCAAACTACCCAAATTTGGGAATTGTCACAATTCAGTAAGTGCATGGTCTTCATGGCAACCCCAAGTGACCATTTCTTATCTACTATGACATGCCCTTGTAAACAGACGTCATATCGTTTATAAATATGATTTCTCATGTTTCCATCAACAATTCTAAATCCATATAATACTTTCCCTTTGGACACATACGCGTACTAGGTCTTTCCGTAATTTTTGCTTAACTTAAATGAAAGTTTTTAAACAGGTCTATCTATCATTTAGGGATTATATATCAGTTTAAAACCTTATTATATGTCCATTCCCCATCAACTTAAACTCTTGTTTTTGAATATGTCCGCCCTATAGATCAAGTGAATGGCGAAATAATTCCGAAGAAATTTGCCCGTAACTTCCTCTGCGCCATCTATTTCCAGTCCCCTTCGAAGTACGACCCATTTAGAGAAATGGAACCTGGGCCAATTTTCAGACCTGGCTTCAAGTATGGTTTTGGAAGGATCTTAGACCACATTTCGTTACTGCGATGTGGTCGCATTAAGACAGATTGTACAGGCAGTGTAAATCTTGCCCGGAATATTTCCATTCGCATGAGGGCGATATGAAGATGGATTTCCATGTTGTCCTGAAGTTCACTACTGCTCTGGAACTTTTCCGAAACATTAAAGACAGACTCATAGATTTCGGAAGGGAAATTTTTTGTGTTGATCTATAATCACCTTAAATGCTCGATTAAAATATTGATATCAGATTTTTGTATCATCCGCATAAGATGAAAGTGAAATCATGTTTCCTAATCACAGCCGACTGTATGAGTCTGACTGCATTACATTATGAAACGTTGCGGGCCTACAATGGATTCCTGAGGAACAGAGTAGTTGAAAATTGTTGCTGGACATTCCATTGTTTAACCATCACTCGGGTACCTCTGTCCAGTGAGATATGATCTAAACCCGGCAAGAGCAGTGTCTGTGATACCATGGACGTAATAGAGAGAAGGACAAAAAATGTTCGCACAGAAGGTAAACATCCAAATTAAAAAAAAAAAAAAAAAAAAAAAAAAAATACACTTTAAAAAAACAATTGATGATGGAACCAACTAAAGGCAAGCCTGATTATACGTTGCACCACCTATATATACATACATAAATTACCACTGAAATATTAACATACAGACAAAACAGATACAAACAAACACCTACAACAAAATATTAACACGCACGCCTATAAAGTATATCGAAAAAGTTACTGTTTACATTTAGGCTTAATAGAAAGCTTTTAATTTTAATGTATATTTGTTTTTCCTGGAGAAATATGATATTTTCTTTTGACTAAAGTTGGATATTAGTGACATTTTTTAGTTCATCCGGTATTTTTTATTCCCAACTTTGGCCCCGTAGTAAATAGCAGTTTTCCATTTTGTGAATTTCCAATCAGTAATTTCTTTTATTTCTGTAATCGTATTGTGAACACTTTCCCCAGGGTCCATAAACATATTGTCAAACGAAGTTGGTAGCAAACCATTGTTATATTGTATATAATACACCCAATTCCTTTTCAATAAATATCAAATATATTAAGGCCTTATATTTTTCAACCAATGTGTTTAATGACAGAGATATGAGAGCTATTTGAAATTTTACAGTGACCTTTTTTGCAATTTAAAGTACTTTGATAGGATAACCTTTATTAGCGGTTCCCCCACAGATAAATTCCATAGTTGAGTATGGCCTATCAATGAGCAATAGAGTTGATACAGTGAACCTTGTGGGTAAAAACGTTGCTTGACTTTGTTTAAGACACCAATATTCGAACACATGCTTTCATATATGTGTATTTGG
>JAMKCH010036619.1:0-25384 GCA_023653785.1 Ophioderma brevispina | reverse complement strand
AGAGATACGATTCAAGTTTTCCATGTCGGCGGACGTCGCACGTCCACCTGGAAGCCTCCTCCAAGAGAGTTTGGCAAAACGGATAGAATGGTAGTGTCTCGATCCCAAGCTTCTTAAACATGTGATAGTCGGTTCTTCATTTTCTCCACGATGACGCGTTTTGGGGTCAATCATAGACATCATGACAGCACCTAGAAGTCATCCATAAGGGGTTATCGGCAGATTACAACCATGTAATAATAATATCATTAAATAGTTATTGTTTCCAAGTCCGATAATCTATCATCAAATAAAGGTTTCTTGTCTTTCCTCTGAGACTCCAAATATAATTGCAGAGCTTATCATGTTGTTGATTTTCATACTTCCAGATAGCTTTATGGTGACGATATAAAAATGAAACGCCGCTTGTAACTGTGTGTGTGTGTACTTATATATAGTAATAAACCTTGACAGATTATTGCTTGCTAATAAAAAGATCCCTTAGCATTTGGCATGACCAGTCGTGGTGGGGGTCCAATATTCCATCCTGCGTTTCCTTTTACATTATTAATCTGGTGGCATGGGGCTGTCCCGATTGGAAAGCAGAGACCAGGGGCCATAATGTTTAAGTGCCGCCAATGTGCATTGGATTAGGGTCATCAAAGGAGAGTGTGTGATTTGGTATTTATCTCCAAGATGACGACGCATCCACTTCAATACCCATTTGGTTAAGTTTACCCTGCACAGTACCTTATGAACGGATCCATAGTTTGAAAATACTAATCACGTCTACCACAATACTCTACACTGATGCTTTTTACTAACTACTCTTAACGGTTGATACATACCTCAGTCCCGAATAACCTTAAGCCATAAGAAGTTAATCTCAATTTGGTTAAATTTTATATAGAAATATAAAATGCCCTTTCTACTTGCAGATCGAAGTATTTATCGGGTATGGTATGGTACACCCTCTTTCAACCCCCCACAGAAGCGTACCCACACGCAACTTTTTGGTGGACTTTTAGGGTCCTAAAACACTGTTTGGATGGGTAACAGTGAAAAATCCCGATGCTCTCGAGAAATCCAAGATGTCCACCATGATGTCTGCAAAATTGGTAAATTGAAAAATCATATATCAACTAAGTAATACCAATAAACCACCAATAACATGGTTAGTTATCTTTTTGCAACCCTCCCAATTTTTTGGTATTCTTGTTTTGCTATAATGCATCAAATCCAAGATGCGGTCAATCTGGCTGCCAAAAGTATGAAATGGTGAGAAAACTTGATTATCAAAAATTGTTGTATAAGAACTAAGACAGATATTAATCAGATAATGTTTTAATCCATAGAAACTAATTGAAAGCATCTTTTGTTCTGTTTTTCAATGGCATCTAAGTTCAAGATGTCCAGCAATGGGCCAACAAATGGTCTAATTTCATTCAGAGGAAAAGTCATCCACCGCTTTAAAACCAATACACACACTTTTAAATACAAGAACTTGTGGAAGCTAGAATGAGCAAAATTTTCTGAGGAAAGACAACACTGTTTACATTACACAAATTTGAAGGGTGACGTAATGCAGTTTGCAACAAAATACACACATAACGTTCGTGTTCTAATAAAGCTACAGAGATGCTCTATCTCTACTCCAGCAGATGCAACCATCAAATGTTCAGTGGAACACATAAAATCGGCGCCACAAAGACCATGGTAAAATCCCCGCCTGTTTCTACCTCAAACAGATTTGCTGTTCGACTAGCTCTAGCTCGTGAGGTAGATGCAAATTCAACAGATTCTGTCCCACCATCACCAGTACCTAAGTCAAACCCGCAATAGACCAGTAAGTCTACTACTACAAGAACTCACCCAAGGGAACTACTAGCCCTGCCCTCAGAATGGTCAACAAGCCAAGATTGTGCTCTTTGGTGATTCCATTTCCAAGCGGATAGATAGCCAGCGCCTTCTAGAATTGCAGATGTTGTCAACTTAAGTGTTGGTGGGCGCAGAATAAATGTGTTGGGTAGATGATACCGAAGTAGAATGTCACTGAACGGATTCCATCATTTTAACATGTTGGTTATCAATAATCTTGAACATGACTCTATAGAAATCCTCACTGGAAATTCAAGGAACTTGCTTCATCTCTGAAATCCAATTTCCTTCTGCGTCATGTTAGGTAGTCGTCATCTTTAGTGCCAAGATCCTACAAGGCCTCACTTATCATCGAAAGTGGATTCAGTAAGCAGTGGCGATTCAGGATCATTGATTCATAAAATGGACTTTTATTACATGCTGGCTTCAGATATTTGTCTAGGGATGGGACGTGCATCCAACAAACTGGGAGTTATTTTTTCTTTTTGGGGGCCCCCCAAAGAAGAAAAAATATGCAGACTTTCTGCGTTGTTCAACATCCGTCCCCTTTTTTTTCTTCAAGGACGAAACAATCTTAATCAGACATCGACAATTCGCTTCCGGACTGTTCCACCTTGTTGAAATATCTTAGTCATAGTGGACCAGGACATGAGATTTTGTTGATATAATGACTGTGATAACTCTTTGAACTGTTGTTTGGGGTTTGATATATATTCAACTGTGATGACAATGCTAAACTGTAATGTGTGGTCTTCTGTTTTTAATGCTCACAATATTTCTGATGAGATGACTTCAGTGGACTCTCTTATCTCTCCTATTGACATTTGTGTTCTGCTGACCCAGTTACTTCTATGTGCTAGCAGAACTGGGTACTTGCAAAGTCAACTTGCGTGATTGATTGGTCCTACATATAATAGCACACTAAAATCTGTTGATGTTACATGTTAGCCTATCACGTGCAATGAAGATTAATAATATGTCTAAGCTAAGTCTTTATTAGTGATAATGTTTCAATTGTTCCTGCATCTCATGCTTCCAGTTATCAATTGATAACATTCCAAATATTACTATCGACAGTGATGATAGTATTGAGGTGTCTCTTTCAACAGGAGATAGTTGTGAAATTATGAATGATATTTTCATGGCAATGGATCATAAAAATGCTTTGATCTGTGATTGTTCATGGTAAAATGCTTCTGGTAGAACTGTACTACTGCAATACACAAATGAACCAATGTATGCATGTTACAAATTCATCTCATTCATCCATATTCATTGAATCATTACATTCGCTACATTCATCTCAACCTACCTCAAACATTGTCAATATTCAAGGGGGAATGGGCTAGTCAAGAAGGGACTCGTTTTTCCCTAATATTACAAAATGTTTCTGGTTATAATAATGTGATGTTGTAAAAGGAAGATAAACTCACCATCTTAATATTTCTTGTAATAATTGTTCTATTGATTTTCATGTTGATTGTGTAGAAGTTCCACATTTCAGTGGTGTAATTTATGCTTCTTTAAATTATGTTTCCGTGAATTGCCATTTGCTGACTTTTGCCATTTATTGAGTATAATTAATGGTACCATGTCTACTATGACACCGGAATGATGCCCTTAAACATAATCTTTCAATCAATAATTCAGTTTCCAGTAGTGACGGTCATGGTATGTATTTTTCTCATGTTTCTATTTGAACACAGTGATATCTCACGTATTAGTACTGAATCTATTTCTTGTGTGGATCTCGCCAAGCCAAAGACACCAATAATGGCAATAGTCCAAACCTGTCAGTTTTATACTTAAATGCTCCGCAGCATTAAATAAGCTATTGAAGTTTCATATCGCGTGTATCTAGAAAAGCCGATATTATTGGCATAACTCATCTTGGCTTGATGATTCCTTTCAATGCTGGTGAAGTTTTTCCATCTGAATACGATGTTTTTCGCAATGAATAGAAAATACCCATGTCTGGTGGGGGTTGCCTTTAGTTATAGATCTAATCTTATCCTGTTTTGCAGTCTGAGTTTTTATCTAATGTCTTGAATTTAATGGGCTGAGTTTTGATACAACTCAGGGTAAATGCTTGTTTGGTGTTTATTATCGGCTACCTTCGCAGAACAAAAACAGTTGGGGGATAATTTAGATGTTAATCTTAGTCAAATACAAGCATCTAATAAATCTTATGATTTTTGGGCTCTTGTTGGTGATTTTTAAACATTCCACTTGCTTGGTTAATGAAATGCATGTTACAAAAGGTGCTCTTTTCGCAAAGGTTCTTCTGATCCATGTATTAAATGGCTTCACTTCAGGTTCTGAAAGAGCCTACGTATAGGACTCTTAATGGTATTTACCACTTCCTGATTGGTGTGTTTCTGATCCTTCTTTTGTCACTTCTTGTAATTCAACTTATAATCTGCATGGTTGTGATCACTCAGCTGTCACCCTCCTTTTGAATACAATCTATTAAGTGTAAGCCTCACTAATTGTGTACTGTTTGAATAGGGCAGACTTTTGCCAAAATGAAAGCCATCTCTTGTGGTACGTGGGTTTTTGCAGATAATGTTTTGATAATGATATGTTGATATTCTGTTTGGTGGATAATGTTGAGCATGTTATTAAGGACATTAATTGAGCATCACTCTGTACCTAGGAAAAATGTTTTCCAAGTTCAAGTCCCTTGCCATGGCATGAATAAGGGTATCAGACCTCTGTACTAAATGAGTTACTTTAATTATATAGAGTAAGACAAAATAATTCTGATGTTTTGCATGGGAACAATTTTAAAGACTGTAGTAATAAGGTTAATGCATTAATTAGGAAGAGTCCCGGGACTATACTTTGTATGCATATGTCTTGCAAATGCCAAGTGTAAATCTAAGAAGTGTTGGTCTTATGTCGCATCTAAAAGGAATGCTCTGAAAAACACCTCTTTTTACCCATTACAGACACCAACTACTAGTAATCCTGGCTGACAAATTGCTTCTGCTTTTACAGCATTTTTCTAGTAATTGGATGGATGGTACAATCCTCTTTGATCGTAACTCCCCCCTTTACCTGACAACAGCTACTTCTCATTGTGCACCTCCTCTTTGTTTTGATCTGTTTACAGTGGATGAAGTTCTAGAAAACTCTGAAATCTTGATGCTTCCAAATCTCCCAGACCTGATGAAATTCTTCCAAATTTGCTGAAAATCAGTTGTAAATATGATCTTGCTCCTGTATTGTGTGATTTGTTTAATTTCTTTATTCCAGAAAGGTGGAAGTTCCAAGGCTCAGGCTTGGAAAGAATCTAATGTTGTTCCTGTTTATTAAGGTGGTGATAAGCCGACAAAATAAATGAGTTAGGTAGTTACCGTCCTGTCTCACTGACTAGTATTGATGCAAGGTTATGGTATAAGTTAATTTCCTGTTTCGTAATAATAAATATGATGTAAATGACATAACCTTTTTCAGATCCATTTTGGCTCCCACTGGAGAATTGCGAGCAAATGTTGGTTAAGTCTTTCATCTTCTTAGCATATCTCTTGATGACGTAAATGTAATCTTGTAGATGCTCTTTCTGGATTTTCAGCTCTGCATTTGACAACGTAGACCACAACATTTTACTCTCAAAACTCCATTCACTGGGCATTCGAGGTTTTCTTCTTCAGTTGGATTTCAAAAACTTCTCTTCAGAGGCGGAAGCAGGGGGTTGTGTTCAAGGGTGCAGCTTCAGAGTGGTGTTCTGTAAACTCAGGTGTTCCTCAGGGCTCGTTCTTGGTCCTTATTTTTCTTCTTATTTTTGTCAATGATTTAACTGATTGTTGTTTCATCTTCTTCTTCTCCCTCTCCTTTCCAGTTTTTGCAGATGATCACACAATACTTTCGTCCTATTTTTAGTGAAAGTTATCATGATGTTCTTCAAGAATGATATTCACAACTTTTTAAATGGACTATTTCTTATAAGTTGCCTCTCAATCTTTCTAATTGCTCTGTTATGCAACTACTAGATCTAGTCTCCTGATTATGGTGATCTTTACATAAGGGTTAATTATACTGCTTCGTACCAAGTTCAAATTATTTGTGTGTTACTCTCTAACAGACGGTATCTTCCTTTACTCTCTATAGCTCAATTTCAAGTAGGTTTCAAAACTGCCCTGGCTTCAGCATCAGATGCCACAATAATATGTCTTCTAATGGTACTATTGGAACCTCTACAAAGCTCTCACCTTGCCCCAAATTATTTCGTGCATGTTTTGGGCAATCTCATCAAAGAACATTTTGGATAGGTTTAGAGAAAGTGCAACAGAGAATTACAAGGACTGTATTCTATAAGCAATCACCAAAGGGCGGATGCTCGTTTTTTTTTCGCCAACCTTACTTTAGCAGACTTCCTTGGATTTGAATCTATATAGTCAGAGGCTCGAAGATGCTTTCAAATCACCAAGGCTTGTTTCAAATCGGCTTTTACGATCTCACTGATTTGATCCTACTTCTTTTAATTCGAACTTCCTTTGATTCACATAGCATGTTGCGAGTACTCTAGCTTTTGCCCAATCGCAAGGACTTTCATTCAATCTTTCTTCAAATTCTATGTTTTTTTCACTTCCACGCACGTCTTTGGAATTAAAAGCCCATCTGATTTTGCGGTGCCTGTCATAGTCTTTTTATAACTTAAGCAGGCTGTAAATCAAACTTTAAAGTTTTACACTTAATAAATATTGTTAAAAATGTAGTGATTTTGTAAATTATTATGTCCCTTGGAAACCACTGATAATAGACAGGGTAAATTGTTTGCTCTTCCATGAGTTTAACATTGACTGATTTTTGTTTTCATTGCAACATTTGCCTGCCTATTCTTTTGGTTTTCCTATTAATCATCTTTGCTTGTTGTGCATGTATCTTCTTTGTTTCTCTTTGGATAGAGCACCTGTTGTGACGGGTTTTTCAACCCATTCTCTTATCCAGAATTACTTGCTTTTGCTTTGTCAATTTGTTTATTATATATATTTATCACATTTCTGTTTCGTATTTGAAGTAAATTCAATAAATATTATTATTATTAATTATTATATTACACTTTCGATGGGCAACTACGGGCCCTTCTAACCAAACTGGTTCGATTAAGTCCCTACATCATGTGTCCAACCCATGTTTCTGTAGGAGCTACATATCCTGAATCTGAGGACTATGTCCAATGCGCGGGTTCCTGTATTTTGCACGCTTGCTGTAAGGAAGCAGAGACACACTTGGGTATATAAATAAAAAGAAATACCATATGGTTATTAATCTGGAAGTATCCCAAATAAAGCAAAATTATAAAACACTATAGATAATTTTATATAGCGATTGTCCACCGCTATTACAAACACACACTGGTATAAGAAATAAATTTCGATGGAAACGCGTCTTCTAACAAAACTGCTTGATAAGCCTCCACATCGTGTCAACCATGTTCTGTAGGAGGGGGTATATTCTGAATAAGCACATCTGGGCTTTCACAAGAAGTACGACGATTATAATCAGCGTAACTCGATCAAGCGGAAGTTTGAACTTACAATCAAGATCAACTTAGCCTTGATCGAGTAAACACTCGATAAATCACAATCTTACAATGATCGTAAGTCTTTGTGAATGGGCACTGGTCATATTCCATTTGCACTGCTGTAATTTGCACGCCTGTTGTGAGGAAGCAGCGATCTGCTTGCATGGTGGAAGCTTAGACAGCTCAACTTTAGATGAGCTCTATGGTCTGATCGATCACAACCATCTTCTTAAGTTGATGCATTATTATTAACTTCCTTGACCTTGGACAATCCATTAAAGAAGCATACAATCTATTACTCATCATCAACTTGGCAACACTCCTGAAACTCAGATGTGCCTATTCGACATTCAACTCCTACAGCCTTGGTTGGAAACGATGTGCAGGACTTTATCGAGCCAGTTTGGTCAGAAGGACCGTATTGCCATCAAGTCTTGCGAACATCTTGGCTAAGTCAATGGAAGAGGAAATGTCACATGAGGAAGTTATTGGTGTGGATGAAGATGATCCATATCTGGGCAGCATATAATGAGCTTTTCTGGCTTAAGCTGATCTTGTCCACATAGGGCCCGCTCCTGGCTGGTTTTGGTCTTCCCTTTTGTTTAGGGGTGGGGCCAGGAAGAAAATGGTCCTTCGTGTTACCATCTCAGCAAAAGTCAGTGCCTTCTTAGCCATTGAGGCGTCCCCTGACGAGTTCTTCAGGTTTCTGGCACATCTCCCGGGAAATTTTTCGGCAGAGAGCAAGCCAGTGTAACAAGAGAAAATTTACCTCCCACCCACCCAATGCAAATTCTGGGTAGGGTGGGGTGCCCCTAAGGCGCCAGATCTATTTCTGGGGTGTAGTTTGCCCAGCGAGGGGAGGCAGGCAGGGCGGGGGTACCCTAGTGGGCTGGAGTGATGCCCACTTCAGCACAAACGTGCACAGTACAGGTCAGCGTGGGAACTCGAGGTGTGAAACAACTAAGGTGGTTTTTGGTGGCAAAAATGGCCGTAGTATCGGCAATAATTTAGCATATGGTTGCGTTTTAGGCCGATTCCCTCATATGAGGGAGTGGCTTGGAGCGATTTGAGTCAGCGGGGCTTAGAAAAATAGAATATGGAATCCAAACCTGTGCGGAGGTTTTTTTGGTTGTTTAACTCCGCCTGCATGAGGGAATAGCGTGGATGCTTCGAAATTTAGAAAAATTTGGTGTGGTTTGTGATGGAATCAAGGTGAGTGTTTGTGAATTGGGGCCCTTGTACGTTATGATGATTATGTTAGTTTTATTTGTGATTGTACCGACGGCCGGTGGCCTTCTTATGTCTACAGGCGTTCCAAAATAATATGTTAACACTCCGGACACAGGCATTTTGTAAATAATAAAGTACGAATGGGTCTTTGTTTATTATGCTCTTTAAGCTAAAACTAATAAGATTTATTGGCCGTTTTGTCATGCGATATGTAGAACAAAAGATAGAGCTCGTCAAAAAGGAGAGTACCAAATTCAGATTGGATCCGATTTGCAGTGGTTACATTGTAGATTGTGTGAAACAACGCAATATGAGGTGGTGATTGTGTTAGTGATTTGTTATTGATTGGTACAATCCGCACATATGAAGATATTGGCATACCATTTTGAACTTCAATTATTGTATAAAGTGTGATTATGGTATGTATGATCAGCAATAATTCGTATTTTTCAAAATTTTATCAGTAGTTCCACTTTTATCGCAGAGGTAGCCCTTCAAATCGCCCAAAAATTACCCAGATGTGTAAACCAAACAAAAGGAAACCAAACAACCAGACACTTTATTTATTTGGATTCCCAAGAACATATTGGTTCTATAGGCAGAATAAACAACAAAAACGAAGGTAAACAAAAAAGAACAGAGAACTTCTGTGATAATAGCCTACATGGACTATAAAGCAGGCACAATTGGAAATAAAAGACACCAGTGGCAGGCCATACAGATCACTAACCAGAAAAGGAAGAAATCAAGCCAACTTTTATCTTTTAGAAGAGCAGTTGTGAGTAGATCCAACGATGTGAACGTTTGGTAATCCACGGTGGCAGGAATCTCGATGTCTTTCTTAAATAGAAAAACACTTGCAAAATCTATTGGTTTTCTTTTTAAGATGGCAAAAGATGTGCTACGAAGCCAGTTGTATTCATGTTGCATCATGAATTTCAAGGTTCTAAGGCAGAAATCGGACCAATTGGATTTTGCCCTCTCATAATTGATGAAGCATATCTTTTGTTTACGTATCCGATTGAAATGAAATTAAATGGCATATTATTAAAGCTTATTTTATTGGCTTTAAAAAGATACAAACAAACATCCCGTGCATACTTTTTTTATGAAAATGTCGTCGTTCCGAGGGTTAACATTTTTTTTGGGACAGCCTGTATAGGCTGAATTTTTATTCCTGTCAGTAAACGCATCGTGTCGATGGTAAGATTAATTTGGAGGGGGGGGGCTGTGTTGAGATTAAAAACTAAAAAATCGTATTAACAGCTGAAATGCTTCTTAATTTGTTCATAGATATGACATTTAAAAAACCCTTTTCATGAACTTTTTTGTATCGAATGAAAGGCTCTCCAGATTCAATGAATAGATTGTCGTAGGAAGTCCGAGACACGCTATTGATTCGCATCAATCAAAACAATTAAGTGTCAATGGACATGGCTGGGTGAAGAGGAAGGCTAGCCCGTAAATGTTTGTGTCTGTTGGAGTAACACCAAACCTAAAGTACTAAATGATGGACCAGGCTGCACATAATATATCTGGAACAAGACGAAAAATGTAAACGTATCAGATTTTCTAATATTCCTTCGTGACGTAAAAGAACTTTGGTGGATAAATAATTACGTCTTTCGTATCATTTTCTTATGGTGAATGCTTCAGAGTTGGTGTTTGGAATTTATTCAAGCGCATTTACCTTGTATATTTTCTTCGTGAGAAAAGGGACATTTTTAATTAATGCCTTAATCTTTTCCAGCTGGCGTGATATCCGAATTTCTATGTACTGATTGTGTAGATAACAAACCCAAGGGGTGAAACGCATTAAAACCAGTCGTCGTGCGGGGCGCGACATTTGAATATTGCACGGAATAATTATAAGTTTGGGTGATGTATACACACATAATTGTCAATTCGATACAAAACAATCCGCCAAAAATATCAGTTGTTGGATGTTGGGGCCATGTATTGGGTGGTTAAATTTTGTCCTACCCCATACCCATGCCACACAACGAATGAAAATGACACATCAGTCGTTTCTTGATTTAAATAAACCGCCCAATGAATACAGCTTTTCACCTAAGCGCGCATTGAATTATGAGAAAAAAGAGATCTGAGCACAATGATCCAGGTACACTACCATTACACCTGGCCACCTTAACACACCTACATTAATTTGTATCACTACCGATTAGGGAATATGCAAAGCGGCACTTCTTCCACATACTGTGGAAGAAGCGGAGGAGCCATTGCTTTCTATTGGTGTACTCTATGTTTCTTTGTGTCGGCAACACATGCGAGACGGTGAATTTTCAAAGATTACGTAACGTTTTGCTCTCTATCGATAATAGAACCTCTTTGATTAACACACCTCTCGACCGAATGGAAATCTTCGACACGCCTCTCAAAAACTTTAATGAACTGGCACGAAGAACAAAATCCTTAGAGTAATGGCAAGCGGTGTTGTGTTAACGGAACAAACAAAGATACAATAAATGAATTTTGAAAAATAAACTAACATTTTATTTGGGTTTATTGGTATTACTTAGTGATATGACTGTTTCAATTTGACAATTTTGCCAGCCATATGGCGGCATCTTGGATATCTCGAGAGCGTCAGGATTTTTTCACTCTTAACATCCAAAAATGTTTAGGACCATAAAAGGCACCTAAATAGTGTGTGGGTAAGTTCTGTGGGGGATGCACGGGGGTGAACCATACATACCCAACTACACAGCAAGCGTGCAAATTACAGGAAGCGCATTGGAATAGGTCAAATTCAGGATATACCAGCCTCCTTCAGAACATGTTGGACACGATGAGGGACTATCGAACCAGTTCTGGTTAGATAGACCCGTCGTTTGCGCACGGGAAAGTGTATTTTTTATACCAGTGTGTTGTGAGTGTGTTAAGGGTGGAAAATGCAATTAAATATGAATTATGTGATCATTTACACTTGGATTTTCAGCCAATAATGAAGGACCTTTCCTCTGAAAGTTAGACCTTTTGCTGGCCATCTTGAACTGGCATTGAAAAAGAACACAAGTATGTGTTCTTAATTATTTCTATGGATTAACGTTAGCTGAATAATCTCATTATTTCTTTCATCAACATTTGGGATAATATTCGAGTTTTCTCACCATTTCACTACTTTTGGCAGCCATATTGGCGCTATCTTGGATTGACGATTAGCAAACCAGAATACCAAAAATGAAATTGGAGGGTTGACAAACATAAAACTAACCCATTTTATTTGTGGTTTATTTGTATTACTTAGGTGATATATGACTTTTTTTCACTTTTGACCAATTTGGCAGAGCATGGAGCATCTTGGAGATCTCGAGAGCATCGATTTTTTCACTGTAAATCACAAAATGTTTTAGGACCTCAAAAAAAGGCACTAAAAAGTTGGTTCGTGGGTTAAGTTCTGTGGGGGTGCACGTGGGGGTGTACCATACATACCCGACTAATTATTTCCAATAATTTGACTCGGATCCTCAATTCAATTACGTTCACAATATCTTGTTTAGACCGAACATCTGCTAGGTACAATAAAAAAAAATGGGACCTTTTATTTGTTGTTTCTACATCTTTCATTTAAATCGTCATACCAACAGGACATTCTTATTATATACAATCTAAATTAATTCCTTTTGAAAACCGTATATAAAGGTACATTTCAAAATTCGGAACCCAATCAGCGGTTCAATTTCTGCCATACCCTGTCGATCAATTTTAACAATTGAGCAGAGATAAACTATATTGAAACGCGGGGGAATTATAACTGATTTTTGTACAAGGAAATGTCACAAGGCCATAAGAACAATCATATTATATCAAATCTGATATAAACACAAAAGTCAAAGCGGGAGAAGTTATGTTTCAAATCTGGCACTGAGATCCGCTTTTCAAAGAAACTGGAAACAAAGGATTAAATCAAACCAAACAGTTCATCATCGAGTCGGTTATCGTATAATTGTTTTTTTTTTTTAATTTGTGAGCCATACAAAAATGTGCTTTTCAAAGTTGTGTTAGTAACAGAATAATATCAACTATAATGGTTAGACCGCTTTGGGAAAGGCCATTCGAATGTATATTGATTGGACAAGATATGGAAAAGTGGCAACGCAAACGGTTACACATCATGGAAACCTATATCGGCAACGTTAACTTGGATACACTTTCAACTCTACCCCACTAGAATCGTATTATATAAAAGGACAAAGAGATAACTGAGCTCTGTGAAAATTTAAGGAAAAAGATATGCAGAACAAATTAGCTTCACTGTAAAAATTGAAAAAATGGTAAAAGTTAATATTTTTTCGGATAATTAAGGTGTACAAAATGTTAATGATTGTAGTAATACATAATCTCAGTGGCATAAGCAAGTCAAAATATGGCAAGAATATGCGAAATTTTTTGCATTGGTTGTCGCACGAGCTCAGGGTTAGGCGATTGGTGTTTGCCTGATTTTGTGACAGTGTATTGTTGAGCAGTGACCACGGATATGTGATATGTAAACAAAACCATTACTATATTTGACAAATGAAATAATATTTTGGTCGGAATGAACGTATATATATGTTAATCATTTAAATGATGGATGCTAATAGTAGAATGCTAGGGAATTGTAACACAAAACGAATTAAAAGTACTATAATAATGATAATGTTGATGGGATACTAAATATTTTATATGTTTCAATGTAATAATATAATAAAGGCATATTGCCTGACCGTTTTATCCCAAAAAGGTAACCTCACAAAAAGAAGGAAAGCCATTACAAATTGCTTTACAATCAGTCTCACACCTCATCTCCTTAAATCTAAACTGTTAGTTTATCAAATGCGGTTAGTTCAATCAATAACAAAAATAAAATAAGAATGATGAATGAATACCTTACTTCTCCTGTACAAAAATATCTTTACCGGCCGAATAAAGTCTGCTGCAGCATCGAAGCAGGGTTCAAATTCCGTAGTGACAAACCGCCTTGGCAGCAAGTTTCTGGCGATCATCGACAGAATTAATGGCGGTATTCCTTGAAAATGAAACCATTTACCAAAATACATTGTATTCGTTTAAAGCAAACAATACACACTATGGGGGGAGTTTACATATCTCATCCACCAGGGGCACAGTTCAATGAGTTGTACTTATACATCATTGACATTAACTGCCCTTGTGTGATCTGGGTATCATATATCATAGCCCAAAAACCCTGGGGTATTTCTAATACACCTGGTGAATGCAAGGTACTGAACTGTGCAAGAAATTGAGATTTTCCTAGCTCATGGTGACAACAGCTCGTCTGAACCAAATATTATTATTATAATTATCGTGTGCGCCCATTAAATGTCTGTGTGACTATATGTATATTCTGAAGTTTCCTAGCTACATTCTCACTCAATTACTGATATATCCACTACCTATGTTAGTGCCAAACAAGGGTCCCTAATAAATACTTTGCTTAAAACGATGCAAGGTTATCATCTACCCCAAAGGCACCCCACAATTCTTATTGTGTGTTTGAAAAATAACAAATCTAAATTGAGTGATAATCAATTGGGCGACGATCTGTCTTTAATAACTGATTTGCGTAAAATTTGGATAAAGAAATTACAATCCTTGCTCCTCTATCGTCGCCTTCTTTTTCTCGCCCTCTCTCTGCTTTCTATTTTATCTCACCACATTCTTTCCCATTCCTAACAAATCCCGTCTTCATTCACTTCCCCCCTCTCTCTCTCTCTCACGCCCCTTTTTGGATACCTCACTTCATTGTTCCCCCACCACCATCCTCCTCTACATAATGAGTCCCTCGTTTCATATGGGGATAAGCCCTTTCTCTGGTTAAACATTAATATTGTTTGTTAATTTAGTGAAGGAAGTAGTTACCAGTTCTGTACACGGAATAGTTAATCGCAAACGTATCACGACCTAATTGGGCATACATTTGACTGGTGTGATATGGGATACGAATTATACACTTTAGACCTAGAGCTTATGTTGTTTTTATACACAATCTTACTACTTATCATTAACCATTCTGCAAGTTGCAAGGCGTTTTCCTTTGATCGTAGACAACCGACCGCAAGGTATACACCACATCCTTTTAACTAGTGGACGGATGTTAAAGCAATAATGACACATGTTGAAGAGCGCCCCCAATTTTCAAATTTGATATTTTGTGCATCAGTTTCGTTGGTAATTGTCTAGGAAACATACCTGCGAACGAGATGCTAAAAATGCTTATTTAATCATAAAACAAGTGATTTCTGTATTAGAATTGGGATCCCATATTGGCCTTAACTAGAGATTCTGGAAATGCTACTTTTTTATATCCGTTCATGATGACATACGTGCCACCTCGATAAAACTAACCTCTACCTTGACTGCTCACCAATAAAACCACTATCGATGGAGCGTAGCGTACTTCATGGCGACACTTTCCCGGCTATTTCACATTGGAATGGCGTTTCCAGCAGCCGTTGAATATTATCGGAGCTCTCCCATAATAATTATTCTAATTAAAAAATTCCTTCGTTGTGACACATAGACATTTCGAGCACCGTGTAAAAATCTCATTTTTTGAAAATTGGGCGCGCTCTTCAAAAAATGTGCTATTATTGCTTGGTAACGGAATTGATCATCATACAGAGGCGTATCATTGGCCAACGAGGTCATAACTAGCTCAATTCCGAATTTCAGCTGGCAGAAATTTATCCATCAGATTATGAACTGGCGGCATTGACCATAATACGCCACCAAGAACATTCAAAGGCGGCTCCAGAAGTCACTGAACACAAACTATACTGACATCGTCCCAGGCCGTCAGTCATTTTTTGCCGTGAATCGCACTTGCTGAACTTGACAATGTTGGGGCTTTTAATTTATAGAATCTTTTCTTGGTAAGTTCATGAAAGGGGGATGATAACGGACGAGAAGGTCCATCTTCTGACATCTCACTGATCGTACGTTCATCTGTCATCTTGTGGTTTAGGAGCAGTCGTCCACTTAGCACCTTGAAATCTACCTCATGAGGGAACGATAGGCGCGATATTCAAAGAAAGACTACGCCACGCCATTGGGCTTTCAATGATCTCCTCCACCTACGCGAGAAGAATGTGCGGGGCGTGCGGATAAAAAACCTATGGACGATAGGAATACAACAATGAATTGTCATATATTGGAATTATTTATCCTGAGGTTTTATTTATTATTTTTTTTATTGTTCACGGTATAAAACATAGCCAGCCAGCAGCATAGCGATAAAGCCGCCTTTACAATTATACACACATACAATGGTTCTCCTAGTGTTAAGCAAAAATCTACATAAGATACATCTATTTATTACTAAACCCAAACAAAGAACATAGCAACATAAGAAAATGCATGATAAAAATGAATTAAATGTCAGATCGGAAGATTGAGGCATGTTGATGATGAACAGAATGGTGGATTTTTGGTATCTGCTAGTTTACACCTGGGTTGAGAGAATCGGTGGCGGCGACGAAGGGTTATGATTGAGGATCTTTGCGTCTGCGAAGAAGATGGCAGGAAGTGTCTGTTGATTTGAGAGAAACTGCGGGCTACACTTCAAAGTAAGATCGTCCATACGTGGCGAGAATAGTGATGTTAACTACGAAGAAACAGACTCGTCGTATTCTGTAGTTCATCGTCAGAATAATTTTGCAAGGTGCGTTTTTTGGATCTCCAATCTGGCAGCTTTGATGTTTAGTAAGAGCTGGATGCAAGGCAGAACAGGCATACTCCAAAAATTGGGCGGATGTAGGTTGAAAAATGGCAGCATGTCCTCAACCGGCAGCAGCATATATTGCGAAGGGCATCATTATCATAAATAAGCGTCTGCTAGCAGAGAAACCATGTTTTCGAATTATGAATTTGTCCCATCCCAATTTCCAGTACGAGTATTTAATGTGGTCAACACTCTGAGGAACTCACCACCAAGAGAAAATGGTGGGCACGTACAGGAATTTTTAAAAGTAACATGCAAAACATGACATTTTGATGGTTAGCCAAAGAGGTTCATATAGATAGAGAGGCAATTCGTTACGTAATCTTAAGAAATTCACCGTCGAATGTTTTGCCGACAACAAAGAAAACATAGAGTCCCCAACAATAGAAAGCGTTGGCTGCCTCCGCTTCTTCACATATGTGGGTGCCAGCTGCCATATCATCATCGTAGTGATACAAAATTAATGTAATGTGTTAGAGGTGGCCAGTGTAATAATAGTGTACCTGGAATCATTGTGATCAGTACTCTTTTTCTCATAATGCATGCGCGCTTAGGTGAAAGATGTATTCATTGAGGCGGTTTATAAAATCAAGACGATGATGTGTCATTAAATCGTTGTGTGGCCATGGGTATAACAAAATGCCACCCAATAGCACCCAACATCCAACAACTGATATTTTGGCGGATTGTGGTTCGAATTGGACATTATGTGTGGATCCAAAGCACCCAAACTATAATTGTTTCCGTGCAATATCAAAATGTCAGCGCCCAGCACGTACGAATGTTTTGAAGCGTTTTACCCCCTTGGTTTAGGCAGCATCTATGACCTACACCAATCATCTATGCATCCAGATGGTGCCTGCTGAAGCTGAGAATGCTGGTTTGGATATGATCTCTGACAGGGTTTAGATCATAGACCACAAATTGCATCGATTTCCGGAGAGTTAGTCTCCGCAGAGTCTTCACAATATCAGTTAAAATACCAGGCCATATATTCCCTGGGAACGCTGCAAGAGATGGTTTTAAGACTTGAAAGTTGGGACATCTGTACTTAACGCATTGCGCACGATTCGTCAAGGAAACTGCTGATCGTTGGAATTACGATGGTCTCACTCCGGAGAGATGTTTTTGGGAAACAGCTGACCATTATGGTTATTTGGCGAATGCTGTGTTCACGAATTAAATTCACCCAGTCTTCTGGACTTTTCTATTATTCTCTGATTAAATCCCAATGGTACCATAAATGATTTCATCACCAATACATGTACAAATATTGGTTGCTTTATAGTTACTCTTTGTAGACTTGACACAAACCACATCAATTATATTTGCCATTCTCTGGGACATTTAAACAAAACATTTAACATAAACATTATTAAACAATCTCACCATTTTTAAAGAAACTTGTACATTGTACTTACTCAAAATAATGGACAGATTATTTTCTTTTAAAACATTGCCAGGGATACACTTTGTCACCAACTGATACCGAAATGGACCTTTTTAAACTTTTTAAAGTTATTGCAAGGGCAAAAGGCTTTCATTAGGTTTTGCACTGGCTCACAGAAATCACTTTAAATACAGTATGCAAAGTGTCTATAATGGACTATAATGGTCTGGATGCCCCAAAAATTATGATAATGTTGGACAGTCACAACCTTTTTTGATTTGTATCGGCCACGGTTTATTGCCATTATAAGAAACATAGCAACGTTAGTAACAACGTTAGGGCGAATTGTTACCTATTCAGTTTAGTATTATAGAGCTGTCTAGAGCAAATCACCTTCGCGACAGCACCGTCCGTACCAAAATCTCGAAATTTTGCATAAGTTCATAAATTATATTCATAGAATGTGTTATTAATTAACGGAATAAACGGGCATGATTACACATATTACTGTTAACAATTTTATTAAACAACAGTATTAACAAAGGTTGAAATTCGTCTAAGGTACATTTTTTACAAATAATACATTTGGGGCCACCATGTAATTCGAGAAAAAAAATGCTATTTATTTGGAAGATAGTATGCTTGCATAATTGATACTACATTTCTCTTAGCTCTTCTTGAATACCAGTTGAAGTAAATTGGGGTGGGTATTTTGTGTGAACTCCACAACGTCTGTCTGGTATGCGAACCGTAATACCTTCGTTCCTCAGCAGATTGCAAAGCTCTTCTAGTTCTTCATGGCTTTCTTAAGATGATCTAAAGGAAAGCTTGTGCCTCCGTGTTTGTCAAAGAAGTCCCAATGAGAGATTGCGGCCTATTTGGGTAAAAGAACAACAAGTTAGGATTCATCTCTAGTCAATCGCGGGTTACTCTTCATGCACTTGCTGCACGAATAATCATACAGGGCTCCAAACATTACAAAAGTCATCTAAATTGAAAATAGGTTACCTCGAGAGATTTTTTTTTATCACTAACATAAATCGGATAGTTTGAATCTCGTGATAACGAATCCAGAGGTCGTGAAATTCGCATGGGATTGAAAAAAAGAAGATTTTACCCAATAATGATGACGTCATTAATATTAGTGAAAAAAAAAATTTTATAATTTGTTTCTGGCATATTTGAACGAATATATCGAAGGGTTTATATTTAAATATTTGAAAGCTCAAGGATAGTTGCATTGGATTTTAATTTTATTCTTGTAATGACGCATGTACAAAATTAAAAATTCAACTGGCATGTCTCAAAATGCAATTTCTCTGTTTATCGGGGTCTAAATACGGACTATTTTCTATGTTAAGCACCATTTTTAAATGTATTTTCATATACCTATGAATGTTCTTAGAAAGAAATCCTACTTTTAATTTCAAAATAATTACAGTTTCGTTGAGATGACCACAATGTTATGACGTCATCCCAAAATTTGGCTAAACGGAAAAAATATGGATTTTGTTGTTATTGTATTAATATATACCTTGAAAAAATATCCTTCAATTCAAGAAATTTCATGAGACGAAAGAAAATATTCAATTTACATTGTTGTCTATATTAAAAAGGAAATGTAAAATCAATTTTCTAACACAGATCGTTTAACACTTTTTGAGCTCCATAAAGCTTGCGTATTCTTAACCTTTCTTGAATGGTGATAGTTAAAGGTTATTGGCAGTGGTTTAAAGGATAAGGTATACTTGGGGGAAAGATAACGTGACCTATCAGTCAAATGTTTAACTAGGACGCCCTCTGTTGTCTTACTATGACAAAGTATTACCCAGTTCCTATAGACAGTGTGCAATGTACCATTTCGGGAACTAGAATCAACGTTCCCTCTAAGCTCTCTACATATTAATCACTCAAGCAAGGCCCAAAACTGGTCAAATGGGATTGGTGACCTTTAATGGACCCAAACTGTACCGCTACTTACAAGTTAGTCAAAGATTAGATCATTGTAGCACTTTCATCAATACAAACTGATATGATTATTGAAAGTAATTATTAAAATACTACGAAATATGTATAAAAAAAAGGGGCGTGGCCTATGAGTCATTAATGTGGTCGAATTTGGCTTCTGAAATGCTTTATATGATACCCCAAGGAAGGTTTGTGCAAGTTTCATGCTTTGTCCAGAAGTGCACGGATATTGTTGAAAATTATGAGTTTCTAACTTCACTAGTCAACTGGGAATTGGGTAAATGGATTTGTTTTGAACAGGGACATTCTTAACCACTGACTCTAATATGGATAGCGGGTCACAACATGAAGTTGCTTTCCTACCTGGGTAACATGGCGGGAAAAATGCATACACCGTGTCAAAGTTAAAGGAATTTTTGTATACCACTAGAACATCTGTGTGGAATATGTCACCAGCAGGTGTAGGCATTGTTTCCCGCCATCTTACCAAGGTAGAAAGCAACGTCCCTGGTGTGACACTCGCGACCATTCAACTCTGCGTCCAGCCCCGCTATCCATGTGTAATTCAGTAAATCGTCCCTTTAATTTTGGACATATCAATGCTTCACTTAATTATTAAAACAGTATTTTTTTTTCTATAATTTTTTTTTGCCATTTGAACTTCGGTTTCCTTTAATTCGATATACCCCGATCAATCGCGTGTTAAAGTTAACCAGTATTCAGACGAATAAAACATGGAACACCCCTACCGCGGAATATCTATGGAATAAAATCAATATTGAATTAATGTTTGTTGCGCATAACTCCTAGCATTTTCAATGGTAATGGGGTTTTATGCTTTATTCCGTGTAGGCTTCAATTGATTTCTTTCATCAAGGTCCTTATACACCACGGAGACTTACGTGGCTCAATGATGATTACTGGTTGTGTATGTCCACCCTAGGTCCAATGTATAAAAACAAGGGGAACTAGAGAAGGCAATCTCCATACTACCTTAACTTCCAGAGTCAAAGGATGAATTGGAGCACCTTCCACCGCCAACACTGACTTCCTCCAGCGGGTCCCATTCATTGTATGAACATACAGGACTTTTGGAGATATCAGGTATTGGTCCCTTGTTGCTGCTTTACGATGTTTCCTGCTATTGAAAAGGTGAATTGTCCCTGGGCCACCATAGTCGCAGAAATCTGTTGGTTTACCAAATGAAAGTTAACAAAACAAAACACATATCTAATAATATTTTATTACCCCAACTACCTTTTCAGAACATGACTACCACCTGTCGTCACCGCAAAAAAAAGGAGGGCGTTATTTTTCTCGTTCTAGAGTAAATTTTCCCCTAAAAGCAATCCCGCGGTAGAACCTCCATGATGTTTGGAAAAGTGACAAAAAAGCACAAGCACACCAAAATACAATTTAGCAATATTGAATCTTCAGTATCATTTGAAGTTCTTCAATTTTGTTTCAGCATATATTCACAGGAATAGAAAATCATAAAGGATATAATAATTATACAAATGAGAGGTAAATTGCACCCAGATAGCAACTGCATATATGCCGAACAATGGTTCCCCATCGGTAATCTTGGCATCGGCATAACGTGGCTAACGTGATACTTGGGCCACTATTGGTTTTTTCCATTGACAGCTGTGATATCGGCTTCATATCGGCATCATTTAATGGTCCAATATTGGCGCATCATATTGGTCAATCGACCAACAGCCAATATATAGCCATTATTGGGATAACATTGCCCAATTGGCTTAAGGCTAATTTGTTTTGGCCTAAAAATAGCAGGTGAGAAAACAATAAAAACATACATAAATACGCAAAATCTCTTAAGGACGATTGTTTTGATCAGAACACAATATTTCAAAAATATTTTACTATATCATACCACTTTCAATAAAAAATAAACTATTTGACTAGCTCAATTATTTATTATTTTTTTTAAATAAGCAGGTTGAAAATATATTTATTTTACCAATAAATTATGGATATATACCGCAATATTGGTTCAATATCTTTGGCCAAGAATTTGGCCCAATATTGTACCACCAGTTGGCCCGGGCCCAAGATTGGTCCAATTTTGGGCCGATGCACATATATTGGACCGATAACTGTAGGCAATACTGATCCGATATTGAGTATATATATGGCCTATATTGGCCCAATATCTCCCATGTTATCTGGGTAGGATTACCACTAGACAAGCCCGGTCATGATACAGGACTGTAAGGTGTAGTTGTATAAGAGAAGGGAGAAAAGGGAATTATGGAGGAGCAGGTATAATGACCGACATAAAAATGTTTGGAATCAAAATTTTAATTTAATGTGAGGGGGAATTGCGTGTCTTATTGTTTACAATAGCCATAGATTATTCTACACGGCAAACAACACATTTAGCCTTATCATAAGGGCAAAAACCAGCTAAGGCGCATCTTCAAACTCAACTACCGATTGCTTGCCGTATGCGTTCTTTCCGGGGTGGAATCGCTGTTGTTTTGTCGGAGAAATGAAGCACGAGCATTTAATTATTTACACACACTAATTTATTTCACGATAATTAATTCGAGTAATTTTGTGGATGCTTTTTTGTGTAAATTATGCTTTTTTCTTTAAGATTTCTGTATATTTTTGAAAAGGTGTGGAGTCGAGGCTGGAGCATCGCTATGGTTAGGCATTATATTATTGCATATTTAAACATGGAATGTTCAAATTTATAGAAAAGAAAAAGTAAACAGGTGCCTAAGCATATGTACAATAAAAACAGATACCATGTATATTGGGGTGGACATATGTGAAACGATTTGAATTCTGTTTGCCACTATGGCCTTCTAAAAACGAATCTTGGAAGCATTATAGCCTGCGATTAGGTTGATTATGGACTAATTAATTATGTAAATGAAGTAATACAAACGCCTATCTATACATATTTTGCGTCTTGTCAACTCTGCATGCACCAGATGGGACGATTTTTCGTTTTTACAATCGCCGTCTGGGGATAAGGTTTTCAAAAAGTATGTTAAAATAATGCTAGGAAATTAAAATGATGTATATGACTAAAAACTAATGGTTATTTAAAGTACTTGTAAATTTTAAAACGCTATTGGTACAGCCTATGCGGTGATGTGTGCTCACAAATATGGGGTTCTATTCCAAAACGGGAGGTTCACAATGTGAAGTGTGGACTTTTGTATCTACAATAGGTAATTACAATACGTGTTTTCCAAAAACAATATTGAGAATCATAACCTTTCAATATTTTTTGAACTATGGACAAAGCATGATTGAATTTCTACATATACCCGATATTTCAGTATAATTGCCCTAACTTCATGTCAAACCAGAAAAGCTTTAACCCCACATGAAAAAGATTGCACATTATTTAGAATGAATGAATAAAATGTCAACTCACTCACTTTATTAACCAGAATTTTCAGTGACCAATGGATAACCACAACCTCAACATGCTCAAGCGAACAAATAGAGCTAATGATATTCGACAATCAACCTAAACACACTATCGTGAGATCTTTTTTTTTTTTCTCATCAAGGTATGCAGATCCATTGTCCAATGATTTCAGGTGTTATCACCTCCCCGTATCAATTCTAGTATCCTGTTCATGACATAAAAGGCAACATACATTACCCCCTCGTTCATTATTTTTGAAAATGTATTTCGACTTTCTTTTCTTTTACAACAAGGTAATTGAATAGATATAGGTTTACACCCAATAACTTGGCGGATTTAGGGCTGCGCAAATTAGGTGCAGCCCCCTTGCCACAGAAAGTTTTCTTTCATGACGTTTTTTCCCTTTATATTTTTCTTTTTTAATCAAGAAGGAATGAATAAAATGTCAACTCACTCACTTTTGCCAGAATGGTCATTGACCATGGATCACAACAACTTCAACAGGCTTCAACGAACAATAGAGCTATGATATTCAAAAATCAACCTAAACACACTTCGGATCTTTTTTTCCATCAGGGTTGCCAGTCCATTGTCCAAGATTCAGGTGTTAGACCTCCCCGTCTCATTCTAGTATACCTGTTTCATACATTAAAGGCAACATACATTACCTCACCTCGTTCATGATTTTTAAAATTAAGTGTCGACCTGTTTCTAAAACCAGTAATTGAACAGATCTAGGTTTTTAAACACAATAACTTGCGGATTTAGGTTCTGCAAAAAATTAGGTTAGCCCTTGCCAAGAAACTTTTCTTTCGTGACGTTTGTTCTACACAGAGATCATCAAAGATTTCTTTGAAGTAAATGACAAAATAACTCACTTTAATGCGATGAGGTCATAATTTTCGGAATCTGTTAACTGCGTGCACATAGACAATGGACCCAAATGTAAAAGAATGTGAATTGGTGGGGGGGGGGGTTTCCGGCCGATTATTGATATCATTAGCTCCATTGTTCGATTGAGCATTTGAGTTGTGTTCCTGATTTTCTAGAAATAAAATTGAGTTTGACGTTAAATATATATATATATTTTAATAGTGTAGGCTACAGGGGGTAAGGTTTTCTCGTTAAAATAATATTGGTATAATTTTAGTAAATGAAAAATTTATCCCCATGTCTGTAGCACGAATTACAAGGCCAATATTGTATTCCATAGGCTAATACCGCAATAATGTATTATATGCCTAGATTTTCCTCTTTCTTTTGCATAGCAACGGGGAAATGGAACAAAACTGTTTGAAATGTAGTTTAGATTGTACATATGGCATACGTCAAACATATCACTACTGCTATCTCCATGGGGAATTTCAATTGTAAG
Source organism: Ophioderma brevispina (assembly GCA_023653785.1). Classification (NCBI taxonomy): domain Eukaryota; kingdom Metazoa; phylum Echinodermata; class Ophiuroidea; order Amphilepidida; family Ophiodermatidae; genus Ophioderma; species Ophioderma brevispina. The sequence continues at coordinate 875 of JAMKCH010036619.1, read as the reverse complement.
ATGTTCGATAGGTCACTCAAATCGACAACTTTAATAAGACCTTTCTAAGCAAATTTCTACAATGGAAAGTCTCAAATATAATAATTTTTTATTTCTTCCATAAATGAATTTCGTGTTGTTCATTTCATAAATTTGAAATACAGGATAGATGTGGATTTTAACAAGAGTAATTATAGTCACAATAAACGTCAAATTTATTTCATATTAAAGTTTACAAAATTAATGAAATTACGTTTACGGGCTGCGTCCTATTATGAAACAGGATCGATTTTCTCTAATAGACAAGACCTTCTGGTAGAACCGGACGACTGCGGATGTTCGAATATCTGCGACTGGTGTCTTACATACTGATGGATGCTGAAAAATCAAAGTAAAACTTCAACACCCGTCACTATGTTACATTGAACATCTTCTCGATTTGTACATAAGGCATAACACCTTTATCTGCCATTATTTTTGGTAGTTTTTATATCCATTGAAAATTGAGTATGTAGGCATATTTGGGCGATGGAAGGGATGGTTGGTTAATTTTAATTAAAATAAGTACATGCTGCTAATGATAATGTACATTATTTCAAATATAGAATTATATATGAATAACATTCACATTACAAACATACTCACATAGATGACTTTTTATGTAATCCTAATGTAATCCTTATGATTAGACATGTTATTTCCGATGACACTCATTTTACTCAGATTAATTCGTCGCCCACATATACAAACGTGTCGTATTTTTACACTATCGCGTTTTTCTAGTTCACGGTAGAACCCCTGGTTCCTATGAATATGCCATTGCAACAATGTTTTGATGGTGCCTACGGAACATATGTACACTTTGGCCATTGAGTATTGTTAGATAGGGGAGTGGG